>JBAJFG010000170.1:0-55530 GCA_037903475.1 Ancylostoma caninum
CGAGAATATTGGACGGAGACATCACTGTGGGCCGTTCGACAGTCACCTCGAAGAAAGCGGAAAAGCATGAAGAATTGCTTAACGGGTTTCCAAATACCATCCGACAACGTCGTAACCGGAAGTTCCCTCATTTCCTCAGATGTTGTAGCAAAACAAGCACACTCCTTTATTGAGATGTACAACGGTATCGACTCATTTCTCTCCGCAGTTTCTTTTCTTCGTCTATCGAATCTCGTCCTATTTCACGGCCGCCCAAGTTTCTTGTCATAGAAGCCATCTGAAGTCTCCCTTTTTCATCTGGAGGCAGTGCTTGTATCGCCCGATCTGAACTTTCGAACCAACTCTTCGCCAAAAAGTTCGCTTAGATCGCAAAATGACAGTAGCGCATTCCAAACTTTATCGAGGTCTTTCGATAGTTTCTTTGCTAGATGAAAAAGGGTTATCTCCACGAAAAATTGATTCAAAAAAGTGCTAATAATGAGAAAATATTTGTGAAGAAAGCCACAACTCAACTGAGCACCAACCTAATATGATATACGTAGGTATTAAATTTATAGGTAGCCCATGTGAAGATGTACAACGGTATCGACTCATTTCTCTCCGCAGTTTCTTTTCTTCTCGCAGCATACATACTATTTTTGCACTTCAATACAGCCGTCAATACTTACAGGCAGGTAAGGGTGAAAAATCACTTTAAAACAAATTTACATTCTACCTACCATTTCGAGGTATCAACTTTTCGCACAATTTCCACATCAGCTCAGTACCTCGAAATGGTTTCGAAAATAGCTGGAAAGCACCAAAAATGCATCTAAACAATGTAAATTCATAGGCCGAATCGTTTCAGCCACCGTCTGTTAAGCTGCTTGGTATGGGAACTGCGTTGGTTGTCTTAGGAGTGATACGCTTTATTTGCTATTTGTGCGAATTTTTCATGCTAACTGAGCAAGACAGGCTCAGAGCTCTCTTTGCTAACTACACATTGGATGAACCAGCATGGATTTTCACTCAGTTGGCACTTGGTAGGATCAGTCAGTCGCATTGATCACTGCTCCATCAGACACCTTTGCCTTTAGGAATTCTCTGCGTTTTATCGGCTAGAGGTGGCAAACTCATGAGAGCACTAGCATTGTCCTTAGCAGCCACTACTCTCACGCCATCCGTTTTCTACCTATGGATCGACTACAGGTACAGCGGCCTTCAGTGCACTAAATTTGCACAGTAGTGAGACACCTTGAAGAACATTTACTTTACACCAGATGGTTGGCATCATCACGCCTTTCTTTCGGAGTTCCGCCATCCACATCTCTCTGGCAAGCTGCTGGAGTTATAATCTCTTTGTGCAACGTGGGTGTGGTTGTCGCAACCCTGCTGCAACTTCTCTCCATGGTACGGATTATTTCAATTTGAGGCCCCCGTTTGCCAAGGAGATCTGCGTAATCGGAATTCCTATATCCTAAAGATTCTTTAGCATTCGAATTGGAGAACTGTGACAATGGATGGAAAGACAAAGGGTTTCCTCGCGCTCGTTGCAACGCTGTATTTAGTGCTGTCCTGCACCATAGTATCGCTCGATATGTACACCATTTGGGAGCAACTCTTTTACAGGTCTGTGATCTTTTGGATAAGTTTATATAACAAGAGCTGGAGATCGAACTTCACAGGTTGTTCCATGGAGCTGAACAGAAAACTCCATTTCTCAGTGCTCTGACTGCCATCTTTGCCATAGCGGCCTCGATGTCAAAATTCTCTCCAGTGGCTCTTCCAGCTTGGTAAGATTTCAAACTTCATTGGGAAATACTCTTTATCATGCTCGAAAACCGTTCGAATTAAATGTCTTAAGTGCCTCATTCAAAGCTAAATCAGAGGAGCTTGTCTTGCAAACGAAAAAATTTGTGCTCCATTGGTGTAATTCAAGACGAATTTTCTTTAGTAACTTTAGTTCACTCTGAGTGACTCATGCATGATTCTATACCTGATCACGCATCACTCTGCATATCTCGAAAAAAAAGCTGGGGAGTTACATTTCTAAGAAGCTCTCATTCTTAGTTTCCCCTCCATGCAAGAACTCCTCTCTGTTCTCTTCTGTTTCTTTGAGACACTCAAAGTACCAGTTATAAACCGGATGAAGTTGTTCTCTCCTGCCAGAGGCCCTAGTTTTAGAACGCGTTTCAAGGAATAGGGGGAGGAGGCGCCTGCAAAAAGATTAGATTGCTTAAGAATACTGGTGTGAAATACTTAAGAATACTACTGTGAATACTCTTGAAGCGAGGACGAAACAATGAGCCGAAAGTCGCGAGTAACCGTCAGCACTGGTTAAAGACAACGACCAAATTGCGAGATGCATGCAACTGTGGTGTATGAATGTTATGGCTTTCGCAAAGTCTTCTAACCATCAGAGGTTTTGAACGTTCAACCATTAAATAGTCGATGTCCGCTGAGTATGCTGATGTGCCTTTGCAACATAGATTCCACGGCTAAAGAATTTACGTGACCATTACAGACCAGGTGGCTGATGAATCTTGTCCCGCAACACCTAACTTTAATGTGTTAAGCTCAAAAATATCAGAGTGTAAAACTATGGATGCGCGTTTTCGTGCAAAACTAAAATTGTTCAGAAAATTCATAACAGAGCGCCTCAGTCAAAACCGTGTCAACAGTTACTTTCTTTATCCTTTTACATCCTCCATAAGGAAACCAATTTACTCCTGCAGGAATTAGCCGCGCTGTTAGTCAAAATAGGTGCCCATCCAAACCGAAACTTCTTTCGGGGCTTTTGCTTTTTTTTCTGAAGGAAAGCTCTTTAGCCAGAAACAGATAGAAGCCTGATTGTATTAAGTCTGAGCCATGCGGCAAACGAAAACTGGCTTCCCATCTTATTTCCTCTGAGTATTTTTTCTTCTAGTCGTTTTTTTTTGGCAAGATGGTGAAGTGGGTGGTCTGCGTGACCCAGTTCTGGTTATGGAGGTATGCCATACTCGCCTATGTAGCAAGAGTTCAGTCCTTCTTAACAGTCCACTCCTTCCTAACCATAAAGACCATATCATCTTTTCACGTGGATGACCAGGTTTGAAGTCGAATTACGTTATCTCTAGCCAGCTGCAATTTTTTTTGTAAATGGTTTCGTAATGGCTTTGTCTCATTCGCTATTAAATCTGGCTCGACAGAATGGTTCACCTGGTATAGCGGAGAAGAATTTGTTCGATGACAATTTTTCCTAGAGTCCATGATTTCCATCGGCAGTCTTCCGAATTTTCAAGAGATGAGAAATTGAAATTTTCCAAACAATTCAGGTATCCATGAATGTATGAATGTGCAACAAATTGCTTTTGAACAACTGAGCGTAGGTTTTCAATGACACGGTAAAGCTGAAAAAAATATCAGTGCGCATTTATAGCTGTACTTTTTGGTACATTTTTATACGCATAAAATACGTGGAATTCAATATGGAAAGGTGTGATGCTTAGCAGTAAAAGTCACACACCACAGAGTCGAGCTCATCGATATCTCTGGCGGAAGGTTATGGTGATAGAGACAGTGGGAACATCGATCAGCTAGCTTACGGTTATGCGCAGAATTGGGTCCTCACCGGAGAAGTGTCATTGTAGGCTCGACGAGCTATACCGGATAACTCGAACCACGAGCAAAAAGTCTTCCCAAGGACGTTTTCACGAAACCACGATTTTCGACCATGAGTCTTACGCGCTACATACTCTCTCGCTCCCCATATCGTCTCCGTTTCGTGCCCGTAGGGAAGTTTGGCGTTACAGTGAGTTTGCAGTTTGATCTCGAACTGTGAGCTCATCCACAAGTATGATCCCGAGTTGTCCTTTCACTCAACCACCATACTTAGATTTAAACACTTGGGTAAATGAAGCTTACTTCACCTATGCCAGAAATACACTTTATGTATGAATTCCATGAGAGTTTACGTCACAACTTTAGGAGATTACTACTACCCCCGTTAATGTTGGAGAAAGTTGCACTGATGTCTATGTGCAGTCGCTGATCAAATTCCAGAACTTGAATTGTAATCCTTTTTATAGCGTTTGCCTCTCGCTCTACTCCCTAAACTCCACAGTATTTCAACTGATCTCGTACTTGTACTTGTCCGCAAACGGCTATTTCGGTGACGAACTATGCGAACTGTTTTTCCCAGGTGCAACGCGGTGCTTTGTTTCTGCCACAAAGAGAGGTATGTTAGCTTTCTTTTGAGGAAATT
Source organism: Ancylostoma caninum (assembly GCA_037903475.1). Taxonomy (NCBI): domain Eukaryota; kingdom Metazoa; phylum Nematoda; class Chromadorea; order Rhabditida; family Ancylostomatidae; genus Ancylostoma; species Ancylostoma caninum. The sequence continues at coordinate 4,223 of JBAJFG010000170.1, forward strand.
CTCCTTCTCAGGCAATGAAATTGCAGAGGCCGCAATTCACTTCATCCAAGTCCTGCTAGATTTCTTCGTGGTGATTCTTTCCAGTGTTATGTGCATCGCTGCGGTACGGATTTCTGTAATGGTGAGGGCTCCGGAAAGCAGTGGAAATCGTAAGCTGGAGACATCGATAAGAGTATGTCACCATGTTCTGTCGCCTATCTGAAAACTTGGAAAGAAAAGTCTTCCAGTGGCTTGGCGTACTTATGGCGCTGTGCGGGTTGGCAGTTCTCGTGCAAGCTGTTGCCTTTTTCCGAACATCTACAGGTCTCCATCCAATGGCCGTCGTTTACATGGCACTCTATCACATGGCCCTAGCCGTGGGCCTCATCGTTTTCCCTCTCTATCAGGTGCCTTGAAATTCTATAGAATGCTAGATCCGTGAGCAAAAGAGCGGATGCAAAGTAGAGTTCTTTAGATTCTCTGCTCCGAAAACCTGGCATTCCATCCAATATCGCAAACAACGTTACTGATTATGTCTGTTGTTCGGTTTGTGGAGATCCTCACTCTGCTTGATTATCGGGGAACTGGAGATGACCTCTCATTTGCATGGAAAGTTCATCAGACAGCAGATTTTATTGCTCTTTCGAGTAGGTTATGGCAGCATTTCATTGTGCTGAATCTTTCTTGAAAATGACACGATGACACGGAATTTAGGCCACTTTGCCACGGCTATGCTGGTTATTCGATTAATGGGAAATGCTCTAGCTGATGCAAACGCAGATGAGCTGAGGTTCAACAATCCGCTCACAATTGAAGAAAACGGTGACTACTTACAACTGAGACACCAAGAAGAGTCTTAGCTTGTAAATGTCCCTTGTTTTTGTCTGTCTGTATAAAACTCTTTGTCTTTATTTGCAAGAAGTTGAGTATACAGCACATTGGTGGATGGAGGTATTGCAAATATTGCAACAATCTTTTTTTCCTTAGTTTTTCCTCTTTGTTTAGAAAATATAAATTTTTACATAGTTTGCAGTCAGAGTGGCTTGCTATGATATTGCAAGTTACTCCTCACAAATAAATAGATTCAGGCGTGAGACAGCAAGAGGCGCGCTGCGCACGCACACGGTCGGTGGTTCTATTGCGCCCTTGGCCAACCAAACCATCCATCTCTCTGGGTCGGTAACCTAGTACCAGGGAAAGCTTTGCACATCGTATGCTGGCTGCAAGTCATTGCATTCAGAGCCTCTACAATGCTCAGATGAAGTCGAATGTTGGTGCATTTCACGAAGAGATTGAAGAACGCCGACCATATTATCCTTCAACTATATCCTAGTCAACGCAAATTAACTGATCAAAACCCACTTCTTTTCGGAACATATCAAGGCGGAATAACCATATTAAGGAGGGAAAAAAGAATGCCATTCTTGGATCAGACAAAAACAATATCGAAAACGACAGTCCAACACCCCAGCCCCAACTTTAATCTAAGTACGAACTATGTAACCGCAACTATGACGATTTACACTATTAGGGTCGGAATTGACACCAGACTTGCACTCCTTGGCTTCTTCAATGAGTACATCAAGATATCCCTAGACGCTATCCTGGATCGTAATGTATTTCGCTTTCACAAGACCTTTTACGACTTTGTTTGCTGGCTCTCTCCCAAATCTGGGAGAATTTCATAGGACCACGAATTTCATTGGGTCAGATGATGAAATACCTCGAACTTGGGAAATCCAATTTCGGTCGCCCGTAGGTCGGATGCGCGTTTGCAACGGCCAACCGTAGCGTTTTACCTAAAGGATTCTTCTCAAATTGCTCCTCGGTGAGCTGTTTTTTGACGACGGCTTTTTTGGGGTTCGAAAAGACATTTTTTTTATGTGAAAGAAGCCAAATGGTACTGATCTGTCACTAGCGTTTACTTACCTAAATCCGTGTTTAGGTAAGTGGATTTCGGTCGACCGTCATAGTCGTGCTGGTTTGCGCGCGATGTGGTCTTACCTAAATCCGTGTTTAGGTAAGTGGATTTCGGTCGACCGTCATAGTCGTGCTGGTTTGCGTGCGATGTTGTCTTACCTAAATCCGTGTTTAGGTAAGTGAAATTCGGTCGACCGTCGGCTCTAATATGGTCGACCGTAGGCTCGAACACGGTCGACCGTCGGTTCCCGTAACGAAGTGTGCGCTATGTTTGACACGCTTTCAATCGACTAGCTAACTGTTAATACATAACTACTATGAACTTTTAATCACTGACAATCACTGACTATCATTGGCTATCACAGGCAATCACTGATAGCTATGAGAATGGCTTCCAGAACCAGATTTTGAGCTAAGAAATTGTGTTGGAAAAAAGAAATAGAGAAGAGCCTTCCCGAATGCCCATACATGACTATGGTGAGGTGATAATCATTGATAATCACTGATAACGATAAGAAAGGCTCTCAGAACCAGATTTTCTGATAAGAAGTTCTGTCCTTCTCGAAGACTGGAGTAGTCGCGTTCGTTGAAGAGATTGCGCGACGGGACTCCCACCAATCGGTTCAGCGTGGTCAATTTCCATACAAGTGAAAATTTCGGATCGGAAATCCGAAGCTCTTTCGTGAAAACAAAAGAGACCACTTCTGCTCTGGCCCAGGATGACGTTCGCGCAGCGGTAGTCGCATTCGTTGAAGAGATAGCGCGACGGGACCTTCACCAATCGATTCTGCGTGGTCGATTTAGTGTAGATTTGTGTTCTGTGTATTTTTTCCATAAAAAACGACGCGCGAAGCGCGCCTTCCTTGCCCAAACTAACCTATCTTACGGATAGGTGACTACATTTGAAATTTTCGGCCTTGGTCCCCCGGTGGAGCCGTACATGTATTAATGGAAGGTGCGCTGGGTGCGCATATGTGAGAAGGTGCTTGCAGGTAAGCCACGCCCAGTTGCAGGCCCACAGGCTTAGCCAAAAATACAGAATCTCGGCTTAGGGCCGCATGCCCGCTGAAGCTAGGTCCCCAGACGGAGCCGTACATGTGGTTGGGGGGGGGGGTGTCCAGGGAGCGCATCTGTTGGAAAATGCTAGCAGGTAAGCGATGCCCACCTGCGGGTAAGCTCCGCTCCTTTTCCTCGCTTTTTCACCATGGGTACACAGAAAACTAAACTAGAAAACTACGAAAATCCCGGTTTTTTGTTTATTTTCGCGGTTTTCGCTATTTTCAACAGGATTTTCACGCATAGGCTTGCAGACAAGCCACGCCCACTTCCGGTAAGCCGGGAAACTGCGAAACTGCGAAAATCCCGATTTTTTTGGCAATTTCTCTCGCAATACACAATTTACCCCGCTTTTGACGAAGTTCCCATGCGTAGGTTTCTAGTCAAATCATGCTCACTTGCACTTGCAATTAGCCCTTTTTTATACTTCTGCATTCACAGACGGACGCACACACATTGAAAACAAGATAATTGCAAAAAATCCCGATTTCTTGAATTTTCTCACATATTTTCCATTTTTCCCGCTTTTTGCGGAGTTTTTACGTTTAGTTGCTTGTCCTCATGACTAGTGCACTTGTGGATGGGCTTTTTCGATGTTTATGCATTTAAGTGAAAAAGACATAGAAACATTTGAGCCCAGAAAGCTGCAAAAAATCCCGATATTTTGCGTGATTCTTTATTTTTCGCATTTTTTTCTCTTTTGGAATGAATTCCATGGCTAGGCTTGAAGATAAGCTACGCCAACGTGCAGTTAGCCTCTGTACATTTCGTTGTGTTCAAATCGAAGAAAAAACACACTTACCAATGTACTAACACTGTATCCGGAAGATTTCAAAATTCTCGGTTCTCTTGGGTTCTCCCCATTTCCTGCTGTGTTTGCGGTCAGTAGCCCCTGAATGGTGAGAAAAATATCTGAAAATGGTATTTTTCTCATCCACAGATCATCGTAACCTACCAAAATTCCGAATTTTCTATTACTTTAATTTCTTTCACATTCTTCACTACATTTGACCGCATTCTCATCTAAACTCATTCCAATCCGCCGAGGGAATCCGAACATATTATTTTCCACTTTCTCAAACACATTTGAATGCAAATACATTCCGAAACTCGAGTAAATTCGAAAATATCAGGTTATCAATATAAATCACAGGTTTTCTTGTCTGCTCCGACGTTGAGTGTGCAAATGAATACCGAAAAATTGAATAAAGCCGAAAATATCAGAGAAACACAGTTTTCTTGTCTTTTCCGACTTCACAATGCCAATGGACGGAACTCAAATGAATCCGGAAAAATCAGAAAATCACAGTTTTTTTTTCGTCTTCTCCGACTTTGGGCATGCAAGTGTATTCCGATAATCGAATAAAGCCCGAATGATCAGAAAATCGCAGATTTTTCTCTTTTGCGAATTCTCGACATGCAAATGAATCCCGTGTGTCGAGTAAAGCTGGAAAATTCAGGAAAACACTATTTTTTTGTATCCTCCGGCATTGGGCATGCAGGTGAATTCCCTGTGCAGAGTGCAGCCGGAAAAATCACAGTCACATTTTTTGTCGTTTCCGTTATCGCGGCATGCAAATGAGTGTTGAAAATCGAGCAAACTCGGAAAAATCAGGAAATCACAGTTTTTGTTGTTTCCAGATGCTCGCCATTGTAACCAGTTGTTCAGGGATTCTCATCCAAAAACCCTCCGATTCCTAAGTTGTAGCGTACCCAAGGGTAGCGTAGAAATCTATGACTTCCAATATACTTTGCCAGTTTTTATTCTATCACAATTCGCCCCGCAATCTGACAAAAACGTGCCAGTGAGAACGCAGCTCCCTCAATCATGAGATTCTCTCAGGTTTTTGTGAGATTGCGGGACTTTCTCACGTTGACGCATGGGGCAGGCGAGGTTATATGGGAACGCTAATGAATGAGTCTGATCAGCGTTAGAAAGTGTGACTCTTCGTAATAGAAGTAAAATGTTCGCGAGAATGACGACTAGGATGGAAAAAAAAAACTGAGATTATCAGTGGGATGCAGTGAATTTACATGATCAGTGAACTTTCTGGAAAGTCTCTCCTATGAAATCCATTCATTTAGGTATGCAATTCCATTCGTTACACCATAATCGTTCAAATAAAGAACGTTTTTGCATGAAACACGGTTTTGTTTTTGCGTGTCGATAAGACGTCAATCGCTGAAAATGAACTTCTACGACCTAAATAGAGGCGATTCCGTAACTCTGTCGAACTCTACTCATTAGCAGGAGCTCCGCCGATGGAAATGTGTACCAAAACTCAGAACCGCATTCGGAAACGATCAATCCCATTTCTCTATCCCCTCTACCTAATAAACGGTGGAGCTGAAGCTATTGCGAAACTGTCTGTCTGTCGCCGGCTGGCTCCCCTGCGCAAGCGCTAGAAAACTATTGCGAAAGTGTCTGTCTGTAGCCGGATGACAAGCAGAATTCAAGAATTGAGGCTCAAATTACACAAATCTTCTTGATTTCCTTACCAATCACCTTCTCAGGAACATCTTTTTCCATGCGACATCACTCGCGCATAATCAAAGCTGAAGGCCGATAAATAGCTCATTAAAACGGTCTTTATGTAGGAGGATAGGCCCCAATTTTTCAAGCACAAAAGAGAAGGGGATCAGAGACCTGTCCACACGAGAAATTCGAGTTCCTTAGACTACTTCAGTGTTTCAGAGGGAAAAACGCAAAAATGCTGGATAGTTAGTGAGAGCAACCGCGAGTGCTTTTTAGCACCCAAAGACCCGAAAAAGGGCTGCCGGCGTTAGAGCTCATTTGAGGTAGTGTATGTCCTCAATAAGCTAGCTGCTTACGATTTATGTTGAAATCTGTCCGCTTGTTCTCTCCCAAATCTGGGAGAGGTTTGCAAAATTTCGTAAGACCACAAATTTCATTGGGTCAGATGATGAAATACCTCAAACTTGGGTAATTAAACCGATTTCGCAATCGCAACCACAGACCTCGTGTGTTGTCGATTCGGATGGCCTTCGAAACCGGCAACGACAAGGATGTCGAAATGCTGGATAGTTAGTGAGAGCAACCGCGAGTGCTTTTTAGCACCCAAAGACCCGAAAAAGGGCTGCCGGCGTTAGGGCTCATTTGAGGTAGTGTATGTCCTCAATAAGCTAGCTGCTTACGATTTATGTTGAAATCTGTCCGCTTGTTCTCTCCCAAATCTGGGAGAGGTTTGCAAAATTTCGTAAGACCACAAATTTCATTGGGTCAGATGATGAAATACCTCAAACTTGGGTAATTAAACCGATTTCGCAATCGCAACCACAGACCTCGTGTGTTGTCGATTCGGATGGCCTTCGAAACCGGCAACGACAAGGATGTCGAAATGCGGGATAGTTAGTGAGAGCAACCGCGAGTGGCTTTTTAGCACCCAAAGATAGGGCTGCCGGCGTTAGGGCTCATTTGAGGTAGTGTATGTCCTCCATACGCTAGCTGCTTACGATTTATGTTGAAATCTGTCCGCTTGTTCTCTCCCAAATCTGGGAGAGGTTTGCAAAATTTCGTAAGACCACAAATTTCATTGGGTCAGATGATGAAAATACCTCAAACTTGGGTAATTAAACCGATTTCGCAATCGCAACCACAGACCTCGTGTGTTGTCGATTCGGATGGCCTTCGAAAACGGCAACGACAAGGATGTCGAAATGCTGGATAGTTAGTGAGAGCAACCGCGAGTGGCTTTTTAGCACCCAAAGATAGGGCTGCCAGCGTTAGTGCTCATTTGAGGTAGTGTATGTCCTCAATAAGCTAGCTGCTTACGATTTATGTTGAAATCTGTCCGCTTGTTCTCTCCCAAATCTGGGAGAGGTTTGCAAAAACTCGTAAGACCACAAATTTCATTGGGTCAGATGATGAAATACCTCAAACTTGGGTAATTATACCGATTTCGCAATCGCAACCACAGACCTCGTGTGTTGTCGATTCGGATGGCCTTCGAAACCGGCAACGACAAGGATGTCGAAATGCTGGATAGTTAGTGAGAGCAACCGCGAGTGGCTTTTTAGCACCCAAAGATAGGGCTGCCGACGTTGGGGCTCATTTGAGGTAGTGTGTGTCCTCAATAAGCTAGCTGCTTACGATTTATGTTGAAATCTGTCCGCTTGTTCTCTCCCAAATCTGGGAGAGGTTTGCAAAATCTCGTAAGACCACAAATTTCATTGGGTCAGATGATGAAATACCTGAAACTTGGGTAATTATACCGATTTCGCAATCGCAACCACAGACCTCGTGTGTTGTCGATTCGGATGGCCTTCGAAACCGGCAACGACAAGGATGTCGAAATGCTGGATAGTTAGTGAGAGCAACCGCGAGTGGCTTTTTAGCACCCAAAGGTTGGGTCTGCCGACGTTGGGGCTCATTTGAGGTAGTGTGTGTCCTCAATAAGCTAGCTGCTTACGATTTATGTTGAAATCTGTCCGCTTGTTCTCTCCCAAATCTGGGAGAGGTTTGCAAAATTTCGTAAGACCACAAATTTCATCTGTCAGATGATGAAATACCTCAAACTTGGGTAATTATACCGATTTCGCAATCGCAACCACAGACCTCGTGTGTTGTCGATTCGGATGGCCTTCGAAACCGGCAACGACAAGGATGTCGAAATGCGGGATAGTTAGTGAGAGCAACCGCGAGTGGCTTTTTAGCACCCAAAGATAGGGCTGCCGACGTTGGGGCTCATTTGAGGTAGTGTGTGTCCTCAATAAGCTAGCTGCTTACGATTTATGTTGAAATCTGTCCGCTTGTTCTCTCCCAAATCTGGGAGAGGTTTGCAAAATCTCGTAAGACCACAAATTTCATTGGGTCAGATGATGAAATACCTGAAACTTGGGTAATTATACCGATTTCGCAATCGCAACCACAGACCTCGTGTGTTGTCGATTCGGATGGCCTTCGAAACCGGCAACGACAAGGATGTCGAAATGCTGGATAGTTAGTGAGAGCAACCGCGAGTGGCTTTTTAGCACCCAAAGGTTGGGTCTGCCGACGTTGGGGCTCATTTGAGGTAGTGTGTGTCCTCAATAAGCTAGCTGCTTACGATTTATGTTGAAATCTGTCCGCTTGTTCTCTCCCAAATCTGGGAGAGGTTTGCAAAATTTCGTAAGACCACAAATTTCATCTGTCAGATGATGAAATACCTCAAACTTGGGTAATTATACCGATTTCGCAATCGCAACCACAGACCTCGTGTGTTGTCGATTCGGATGGCCTTCGAAACCGGCAACGACAAGGATGTCGAAATGCGGGATAGTTAGTGAGAGCAACCGCGAGTGGCTTTTTAGCACCCAAAGATAGGGCTGCCGGCGTTAGGGCTCATTTGAGGTAGTGTATGTCCTCCATAAGCTAGCTGCTTACGATTTATGTTGAAATCTGTCCGCTTGTTCTCTCCCAAATCTGGGAGAGGTTTGCAAAATTTCGTAAGACCACAAATTTCATTGGGTCAGATGATGAAATACCTCAAACTTGGGTAATTATACCGATTTCGCAATCGCAACCACAGACCTCGTGTGTTGTCGATTCGGATGGCCTTCGAAACCGGCAACGACAAGGATGTCGAAATGCTGGATAGTTAGTGAGAGCAACCGCGAGTGCTTTTTAGCACCCAAAGACCCGAAAAAGGGCTGCCGGCGTTAGGGCTCATTTGAGGTAGTGTATGTCCTCAATAAGCTAGCTGCTTACGATTTATGTTGAAATCTGTCCGCTTGTTCTCTCCCAAATCTGGGAGAGATTTGCAAAATTTCGTAAGACCACAAATTTCACTGGGTCAGATGATGAAATACCTCAAACTTGGGTAATTAAACCGATTTCGCAATCGCAACCACAGACCTCGTGTGTTGTCGATTCGGATGGCCTTCGAAACCGGCAACGACAAGGATGTCGAAATGCGGGATAGTTAGTGAGAGCAACCGCGAGTGGCTTTTTAGCACCCAAAGATAGGGCTGCCGGCGTTAGGGCTCATTTGAGGTAGTGTATGTCCTCAATAAGCTAGCTGCTTACGATTTATGTTGAAATCTGTCCGCTTGTTCTCTCCCAAATCTGGGAGAGGTTTGCAAAATTTCGTAAGACCACAAATTTCATTGGGTCAGATGATGAAATACCTCAAACTTGGGTAATTATACCGATTTCGCAATCGCAACCACAGACCTCGTGTGTTGTCGATTCGGATGGCCTTCGAAAACGGCAACGACAAGGATGTCGAAATGCTGGATAGTTAGTGAGAGCAACCGCGAGTGGCTTTTTAGCACCCAAAGATAGGGCTGCCGACGTTGGGGCTCATTTGAGGTAGTGTATGTCCTCAATAAGCTAGCTGCTTACGATTTATGTTGAAATCTGTCCGCTTGTTCTCTCCCAAATCTGGGAGAGGTTTGCAAAATTTCGTAAGACCACAAATTTCATTGGGTCAGATGATGAAATACCTCAAACTTGGGTAATTAAACCGATTTCGCAATCGCAACCACAGACCTCGTGTGTTGTCGATTCGGATGGCCTTCGAAACCGGCAACGACAAGGATGTCGAAATGCGGGATAGTTAGTGAGAGCAACCGCGAGTGGCTTTTTAGCACCCAAAGATAGGGCTGCCGGCGTTAGGGCTCATTTGAGGTAGTGTATGTCCTCCATAAGCTAGCTGCTTACGATTTATGTTGAAATCTGTCCGCTTGTTCTCTCCCAAATCTGGGAGAGGTTTGCAAAATTTCGTAAGACCACAAATTTCATTGGGTCAGATGATGAAAATACCTCAAACTTGGGTAATTAAACCGATTTCGCAATCGCAACCACAGACCTCGTGTGTTGTCGATTCGGATGGCCTTCGAAAACGGCAACGACAAGGATGTCGAAATGCTGAATAGTTAGTGAGAGCAACCGCGAGTGGAGTGAGAGCAACCGCGAGTGGCTTTTTAGCACCCAAAGATAGGGCTGCCAGCGTTAGTGCTCATTTGAGGTAGTGTATGTCCTCAATAAGCTAGCTGCTTACGATTTATGTTGAAATCTGTCCGCTTGTTCTCTCCCAAATCTGGGAGAGGTTTGCAAAAACTCGTAAGACCACAAATTTCATTGGGTCAGATGATGAAATACCTCAAACTTGGGTAATTATACCGATTTCGCAATCGCAACCACAGACCTCGTGTGTTGTCGATTCGGATGGCCTTCGAAACCGGCAACGACAAGGATGTCGAAATGCTGGATAGTTAGTGAGAGCAACCGCGAGTGGCTTTTTAGCACCCAAAGATAGGGCTGCCGACGTTGGGGCTCATTTGAGGTAGTGTGTGTCCTCAATAAGCTAGCTGCTTACGATTTATGTTGAAATCTGTCCGCTTGTTCTCTCCCAAATCTGGGAGAGGTTTGCAAAATCTCGTAAGACCACAAATTTCATTGGGTCAGATGATGAAATACCTGAAACTTGGGTAATTATACCGATTTCGCAATCGCAACCACAGACCTCGTGTGTTGTCGATTCGGATGGCCTTCGAAACCGGCAACGACAAGGATGTCGAAATGCTGGATAGTTAGTGAGAGCAACCGCGAGTGGCTTTTTAGCACCCAAAGATAGGGCTGCCGACGTTGGGGCTCATTTGAGGTAGTGTGTGTCCTCAATAAGCTAGCTGCTTACGATTTATGTTGAAATCTGTCCGCTTGTTCTCTCCCAAATCTGGGAGAGGTTTGCAAAATTTCGTAAGACCACAAATTTCATTGGGTCAGATGATGAAATACCTCAAACTTGGGTAATTATACCGATTTCGCAATCGCAACCACAGACCTGGTGTGTTGTCGATTCGGATGGCCTTCGAAACCGGCAACGACAAGGATGTCGAAATGCTGGATAGTTAGTGAGAGCAACCGCGAGTGGCTTTTTAGCACCCAAGGATAGGGCTGCCGGCGTTGCGGCTCATTTGAGGTAGTGTATGTCCTCAATAAGCTAGCTGCTTACGATTTATGTTGAAATCTGTCCGCTTGTTCTCTCCCAAATCTGGGAGAGGTTTGCAAAATTTCGTAAGACCACAAATTTCATTGGGTCAGATGATGAAATACCTCAAACTTGGGTAATTAAACCGATTTCGCAATCGCAACCACAGACCTCGTGTGTTGTCGATTCGGATGGCCTTCGAAACCGACAACGACAAGGATGTCGAAATGCTGGATAGTTAGTGAGAGCAACCGCGAGTGCTTTTTAGCACCCAAAGACCCGAAAAAGGGCTGCCGGCGTTAGGGCTCATTTGAGCTAGTGTATGTCCTCAATAAGCTAGCTGCTTACGATTTATGTTGAAATCTGTCCGCTTGTTCTCTCCCAAATCTGGGAGAGATTTGCAAAATTTCGTAAGACCACAAATTTCATTGGGTCAGATTGTGTGGGCGCTTGAAGACTGGGGATGAGACTCTTTCAAAGGTGTCCGCGAAGTGGACAGCCGGATGACAACAGACAGGGTTTTGAAGCCCTGGATCAATAACAGTAACGGTGGTTCAGACTTTTTATAGCAATTACGGCACAGAGGTCGGGAGGTAGCAAGCGCTCCCTAGACGTACGGATATGTGTCTAATGGCCCTACTCCCCCACTCGAGGTAGGAGGTACTGGCCACGCCCCCTATGGAGGGAGCGCGGCTTACAATAATTACTTAGGGGATCATCGATTCGATGATACTCCCGCGACACGACAAAAATAATATACAGCGAGAAAAAAGGGATCTGTCCCGGCGTTGGCGGCTTGATTGAGTGGAGGTGAAGAGGGCAGGTACGGTGTCGTCGAGGCTGGCATCTGGCGGTCGGCTGCTTCAGTTCCGTGGTCTCTTGTTCGGGAAGTATGGACGCTTGCTGTGGCATAACAGCTGGTTATGGCCGAGGCCACAACCACCGCATACCACCTTGCAATCGTCCTCCCCGTGGGACGGTTTCAAGCACTTGAGGCACAGGCCAAGCTTAGAGGCCTGAACGGTCCGGGAAACGGGGTCCGCGAAAGTACAGCACCTGCTCGAATAGTGGGAATCCTTGTTTTCCTCCACAGAGCAAAACACACAGTTGGATTTCGGCGCTGTGCGCGCCACAATCAACCCTGTGCGCTCTAGGAGGAGCTCGTTGTCGAGCTCAAGGCGTTCCAGTCTGGACGAGATCTGACGCAGGAGGGAAATAACGGTCGACTGGTCTGGCATGTCGAGGTCCTCCATGGCTTGCAGAAGATCTGACGAGTTGGAAAGGGACATGTTGGTGGTGTCTGACGAGATCATTGCTGCTTTTATTTGCAAATTTTCATGGCCCGCCTATTTTTTTTTGCGGGGAACTATTTTTGCCTGCAGGGATCAACACCTTGCCTACTTTTTATGAGGTAATTAACTGATAAGATGATTTGCACTTGAGTTGGGGTGCGATACTAGGAAAGTAGTCAGTGTGGGGTGCGAAATGACCGCGACGATATCCAATCAGAGATAGGTGCGAGAGAGAATCAGCCAATCATTTGCATAATATTTACATGCCAAACGCCGGTATTCTTATTCACTAGAGCTAGTACTCTTTTTTGATTTTTTTTTGGTTTCTTTTTCATGACATCTTTAACATAGTAGGTTTGCATTATTCATTGAAAATTTTGCCTTCTATTTACATGTGTGCTTATATACATCTGGACTACTGTGATGATTTTTTCATAATAGTACATACATAGTAGTGATGTGAGACCAGAAACTATTGCCAATGCCATTTTTGCTAGGCTTGTGAGTACAAAGATAGCTATTTTTGCAACATAAATCAGTACTATAGGGCCAGCAATGTATGTAATGGCTGCTAGCCCCAGTGCGGAACCGAGGGCACCGAAAGCGAGTTTCCAGTGGTTTTTCACTGTTTTTATGAAAGGTTCAAAATCAGGTAGCGAAATGTCAGTGAACCATTAATGTGTTAATGGAACTCCATGAACATCATTTTCAAAAATTGATATGTTTGGAGTGGAAATATAGTAAAGTAGAGTTCCTTCCAAAAGTATATGTTCTGGATTTTCAGCGCAATGAACAGCGCACCTTTCGTGAATATTCGCCTTTTCGAAGTTGAGAAGGACCCAATTGTTTTCTTTCGAAGAGTTACATCGAATAGTGAATCTGTGAGAATCGCAGGTCACTGTCACCACTGCTGGAGTCGATGACGAGCAATTCACATTGAATTCAGCCCCGTGAGGACAATTGTAGCAACCATTTACTTTTGAAACTTGTAAATCACACTTCTGGTTGATTATTAGAGAGGCCGAATCTTTTAGTATTTTCGATTCTACTCTCAGAATTAATTCTTCTTCATTGGAAATGGCTAATATATCGTTTTGATCTTGGACTATTTTGCCGTAAGGCGTATATTGAGGCATGTGAGCTTGCCTTATGACGTGTAAGTCGCGAATAGTCTTCTGGGCACTGACATTGATGAACCGAGTTCCCGCATTCGCATCTTACTTTACTTACACAGCTGGAAAACGCATTTGTGGCCTGTTCTGCGTCCCTGCATTCTACCGGAATACGATAGCCATCAGGTAGAATAAAGGAAATGTTCTCAGAGACGGCAAAACGCTTGTTTATAATTGCGTTCGAAGGTTTTTGCAGGGAAATGGCCGTAATGTTCATTAGATCAATATCTTCTTTTAGATATGGCCTTAAATTTTTGAAGATAGTCTTGTTTTTTCCAAGAATTGTAACCTCTATGTCTAAGGAAATTGTTGGGGTCCAATGGGGACATTTAACGATTTCAAAAATTCTTTTAGAAACTGGTTTATGAGCGACTTTATAAAAAGTGCAAGCCGGTAGTGGTAAGAAACAACCACATGCGATTCCACCGCAGCTACTGAAACAGCCCGCATACCCGGGATATTTCCTCGAAAGTCGCAGCTCTGGAATTGTTTCGTTTGATTTCATTTTTAGGCATTTGTTTTCTATGCATGATCCTGCTTGCGCACAGCGGGTGACGTGATGAATTTCCACGCGCGTAGATCTTGTAAAACTTTCGATGATTTTCATGCACTTGAATTCTACTGGCTTTTTGAATATTTTGATTGCACCAATAGTTTTGTTCAAATACGTGAGTTCGATACACAGTTCTGAGTGAACTTTATTGAACAGTAGTTCGCGGCTATACTCATAGTGACAAGTGTTTTGCTCGTTGCATACAAGATCCGCTGTGTGCCTGGTGTATCCATGCTGGCAAGCACTTGTCACTGATATAATTGTGCATAGTATTGCAACTGTAGAAATGGATGTGGATCCAGGTAGCGGTGTAAGTTCAAATGAACATATTCCTCCTTGCGGATGAGGTGATGCGGTTTTTCGCTTTGAACCTAGTGTGTGTTTTTGACACTTCCTGATCGATTTCATCAGTACAAAGGAAATTAGGAGCGTGATAATAAGCGTTGCATAAACCAGAAATGCTGCGGTTCCGACGGCTCCAATCGGCCAACAGTGAGGGTTGCCCAGCAAACTTTTTGATAGCAGATATTGATGGTCACAGTACTGTGGCCTCTCACAGTTCATGATTTGCGCGCTAGCATTATTTCGGATTAGAGGTTTTAGTCTCACTGTAACCATTCCGTCATCGGGAGAGATCGGCAACACATAATTAAGCGAGTGATTGGTCTGAGAGAAAGTGCGGCACTGTTCCTCAAAGCAAAGTTCAAAGGGACCGCTTGGGTATGCAATGTCTACTTTTCCTTTTGAACATGTTATCCCTTGTGTCACATTCCCAGCTAAGGACGGTGAAATCAAAGAAAGTATTGTGACAAGCATCATTGAAGTTGACAGGGACATTGATCCCTGAGAACTTTCTAAGTCAGACTCGAAGTCTCTTATGACTTCATATGCCTTGGTTTTTGAAATTCGGTTTAAAATTTGTCGCCTTTGCGGCATAGTGGGAGGATCGTTAATGATTTGAACTGTTGGGGATGTCTCCTCTGGAAAACTGCGAATCCCCAAGGGGAAGATTTTGTTTAATGGCCTGTGTATGACATTATGGTTTGGCATTAGAACTTTGGCAGATCTTATCATGCCGTCAGTTGACGTTATTATCTCCGTGACCTTACCATAGGGCCAATTTCCTCTTGGGATGAGGTCCTGCTCTATCAGAACTATCTCACCAACAACTGGAATGGATCTTTTTAGATGTCTAGGTTGTTTCAAGTTCATTTTCTGACTTTCTCGTAAAGATACAAGGTACTGGGTTCTCCAGCTCTCCCAAAACTTATTAGCAATTGCTTCGGAAAATCGAATGGCTTCCAACGACTGCTTTCTTGACTGTATAAAGTTCGGATCAAACGAGGGATCCTCAAATTCCTCCGTTGTATGGCCAATAGGGAGGGAAAATTTGACATTTCCTTGTAAGAAATCAATAGGTCGTAATGGAATTTCCGTAAGATCGTCTAAGCTTACTTTCGTTAGAGGTCTAGTATTAATTATTGCCTCAATTCTCGTTATCACTGTGGACATTTCGGTGAAATCTAACCTTTTACGTCCAATGGATTTGTTGAGGGCTCTTTTTACTGCTCCAACAAGTCTTTCCCATGCGCCACCCATCCAGGGTGCGCCTGGAGGATTGAATATCCACCTTATTCTTTCGGAGGCACTGTAGGACATTAAGGAATTTCCTGTACTGTCATCCTTCTCAAAGATAGTAGCAATAATTCTTTCGCCGTGCTTGAAATTTGTACCACAGTCTGTCCGTACAATTTTTGGAACACCTCGACGTGATGTGAACCTTATAAAACTGCTTAGAAATGCACTTGTGGACATATTTTCTACCACTTCGAGGTGCACAGCTCTAGTAGTAAGACAAGTATAGAGGCATACGTAGAATTTTTCTTGTGATTTCGAGGTGAATGGTCCCATAAAATCACAACCGACATTTTCGAACGGTTTTGAAGAAATTACCCTATCAGCAGGTAAAGATGGCATGATTGGAGCTCCCAAAGGTAGACCCTGGTACTTTTTACAAGTAGTACAATTCTTCACAAATTTTTTGAACGCATTGGAAGCGCGAGGAATCCAAAATTTTTGTCGTGCTATTGCAAGAATGTGATCTTTGCCACAATGGGCATTATCGATGTGAATTTTCTGGACTATTAAGCGAATTAGCTCTGAGTCTTCTGGTATAAAAATAGGCGATTTTGTATCATACGGTATTGCAGCGTTTTGTAGACGAGATTCATGTCGAATTACACCGTTTTTGTCGCAAATGATATGTTTGTCTCGGAAACGTTTTTGCAATTCAAGCAAATCCACATCTTTTTGCTCTTGAATTATGATAATATGTTCTGAGATTTCGATGTCGTTGGACGTTATCTCCGAAGTAGAGTCGTATTTGGAAGCAACCTCAAGACTAATTGGTTTCGACTTTGCCTGGTTTTTGTTTGTTAGTGACACCCAGTTTTTCACTGTTTTTCCCACTACACATTGTACACGCAGGGCTTTATCCATGCGAGAAAATCTGGATAAGTCCAGGACTCTCTTTTTCGAAGCAGTTATTTTTGGCTTCTCAATATTTGCTGCTGATATTATCTGGATTGGTACCTCTTCAATGCAGGACTCTTCTACAGCGTCCATTGATTTTATTGGCCATGTCTGGGGACTCTTTTCAAGCCATCGTGGTCCATTTATCCAGTCATGGTGGTTTATCTCTTTAGCGATAAGACCTCGAGTGCCTGCATCTGCAGGATTGTGATCTGTATCGACATGGAAAAAATTGAGAGGAATTCCACTTTCCTGGATTTGACTTTTAATCGCAAGAATTCGTTCGCGTTGGTTTTCCACAAATATAGGTAATTTTTTAGGTGACTTGAGCCACCATAACGCTATTTCGCTGTCTGAGACAATCGATATCTGTGCTATTCTTGACTTCATAGTAGATAAGATAGACCAACATAATCTTGTGGCCATGAGCATTCCAACTAATTCAAGTCTGG
Source organism: Ancylostoma caninum (assembly GCA_037903475.1). Classification (NCBI taxonomy): domain Eukaryota; kingdom Metazoa; phylum Nematoda; class Chromadorea; order Rhabditida; family Ancylostomatidae; genus Ancylostoma; species Ancylostoma caninum. Next base: position 21,110 of record JBAJFG010000170.1, read on the forward strand.
GTATCGTTTGACGGGTTTTCTTCGGAGTTAATCTAGTTTTACCACTAATTAAAGTGGAGATTGATGCCGAAGCTGTGCACTGAACATATGCACATGCTGCAATCGCGAATTTACTAGCATCCGCAAATACCCACATGCGTAATTTCGAATCGGAATTTATCGGTATTGGACGTGGGACCAATATGATCGCGTTGTTGACCTTCGCGCACAGTTGCTTCCACTTTAGGCAAACTTCTGAGCTCAAATAAGTCTTCCAGTCGGTACCAGTATCGAAAATTTCTCGCATCATAGATTTTAATTCGACTAATAGTGGACCGGCGAATCCTATAGGATCGAATACGGAATTGATTTGGCTAACAACATCTTTCTTTGTGAGAATATCGAACGATGAAAATTGCGTTACTGTTTTGAACAAGTCGGTTTTGACATTATAGTTCACTCCGAGAAGTTTCAGACAGCTTGATTCGAGTTTATCGCTCTCTTTTATTCGTTCGTTAACTTCCGTACAATTAGAGATATATTCGCGTAAATTCATTCCTATTTTTTGGAAAAGTGCCTTAGATGCATGGTATTTTTCCACGGCTTCGGCAGTACTTTCGGCGCACATTAGTATGTTGTCCACATAGATATTACTCATGATTTCGTTGGCTAAATCTGTGCCCTGCTCTTTTAGATAAGCTATTAGTGCCATATTTAATATGCTTGGGCAAGCAGTAACTCCGAAAGGTAGTCTGCGGAATCGATAGCAAATTAGGTTGTCTTTAGTGGGAGGAAGATGCACGTTTTTTACCCATAAAAACCTGCATAGATCCTTGTGTGAGTTACCAAGGCGAAATTGCGTGAAAGCTGCCTCTATATCGCACATTAGGACTATTTTGGTCATGCGAGATGTAACAAGAATATCATGAATCTTGTTCACAAACGATTCTCCTTTATGTATGACATCATTGAGCGACGATTTACCCTTCCTTTTTGAGGAGGCATCGAACACTATCCGAAGAGGGACTTTTTTACTTGGTTTCCATACTCCTGAGTGAGGCATGTAGTATGTTCCAACTGCCTGTTCCTCAGCGACACTGAAGGTTTCAATCATGCCTTCTTGCTCATATTTTTGAAGTATTTTGCAGTACCACTGACATTGCTCTGAGTTTTCTCGCAGTACTTTTTGAAGCGATTCAAGCCTGCGTATAGCAACACTGCGGTTATCTTCTAGGTCGGAAATGTTATCCTTTAGAGGGAACGGTGCTGTGATACAGCCATTTTCGTAAGAGATTCGTTTGGAGTATTGCTCCAAATATTCGTAGGCTTTGTCTTCTTTTTGACATTCCTGCGAGGATATGCCCAGTCCTTCAAGTTCGAACATTTTGTGTAAGATTTCTTGCTCACTACTTTCATGAACAGCAGTGAGTCCAAAACATAATGGTTCTCTTGCATTTTGTTGGCTCATTGCCCCTTTACCGTATACAGTGGGACCAAATATTGTTCCTGCAATGTGAAGACCTGTAGGAGTCTTAATTACATTGTTTGGACCACTAACAAGTTCTTGGTAGTAGTCTAGTCCAACAAGAATATGTGGTTTTTGATGTTCTCCACGCAATTTCGAATTTGCTAAGCGAATATTGCTGGACTTCAAGAATGTAATGTCCTCTTTGCTGAGTTTCACGCTTGGAAAACCATTGGTGATGATAGGCTTCGTTTGGATGCTTAGCTCTACCTCTTCTCCAAACGCTGTGCTTAATTTGATGCCAACAATATGACTTCGGAAATTCTCAATGTGGCCTCCTATGCCAGACATCGTGCAAATTTCTGTAGATGTTTTTGGTAGACCAAGATGATCCGCCAAAGATTCTTCGATAACCGTTTTGTGAGCGCCAGAATCGAAGAAAAACAGAACTTTTTCGAACTCTTCCTTGTTGTAGTTCCAAACATTCCCCTCAGCTGTCATGAGTACCAGCTGTGAGGCGGCGATATTTTGGTTAAGACCTACTCCGGAAGCTTCGGTGGCCATATGTGTACTATTAGTAGTCACCCTTCTGCGGTCATTCTGACCGTTTGAGTTTCTTTGGTCTCTATGAGTGGCATTTGGGAATCTTGTGTTAGATTGACTCATGTTGTTCCGTGATGGTTGGTTCCAGGAACTTGCCTGTGTTCGTGGCTGAAAGCCTTCCTTTTTCGAACAGATACTGCTATGATGTTTTTGTCCACATTGTGAACAATCAGGTTTTCGGCAGTCGAAACTGTTATGATTAGCCGATCCACATTTCCAGCACCTATTTTGGTCTCTTAGCACCTTTCGGCGACTGTTTTGATCGGTGACAGTTCTGCATGCCCATGATGAGTGATTAGGCCTTTGGCAGAAAAGGCATTGGTCATTATAATGGACCCGTGGGAGGGTACTCTTCTCCTTTGTAATTGTGACCCTATTGTTAATTGAGGATCCTAATCGGTTCTCCACATAGCCTTTAGCGGCGATCTCGCACTTGAGATTGTTCATGACATCTTCTATTGTTTGTGCGGATTTCATTTGGCCTGAGACTAATACCGGCTTAACAATGTCTCGAGGGAATTTTGCCAGGATTGTCTCGCACCACATGGGATCGCTGGTATTTCGCACGTCATATCCTGCGGACACCATATAATTGATTAGCATGTGAATCTGGTCATATACAGCCATGCAACTGTCAGCGGAGTCGTAGGCTGGTTTCAAATTCACTAGTTTTTGAACTATTTGCGACCTATTTGTAGGCTGGTTGCAGTAGTTTTGTTGTAAAGTTTTGATTATCCAGTCATAGTTCTCTGGAACTAGCCTTATTCCTTTTATCGCCGTTTGCGCACGGCCTCTTAGGCTCTCTTTCAGTAATAGAATTTTTTCCATCACGTCCAATTCTTTGCACTTGTGGACGAGTGTTTCGAATATAGCCCAGTATTCTGGGAAATCCTCCGCATTACCATGAAATTTTGGTAGTGATGCTTGCGGGGGTTTGATAGATCGATGATGATTTTGGACTGAATCATTTCTTTCTTGATTTACAGAACTTGATGTTGTTTGTGACTCAACGCGTTCTGATTCGTTGCTTGCGCTGGTTTGGTCATCTTGACCGTTTTGCGTGTCTGTGTTGTCGGAAACGGTAATTTCGTTTCTCTGGGATTTTTGCGTGACATAGCCAAGTTTGACATCCATTTTGTCGCGCATACTTTTTGCATCATCCAGCCTAGCTGTCAACATGAAGATCAATTCGTTCGCGTCACCTATGGCGACCTGTAGTTGTGAGTCTTCTTCAATCTGCTCTATTTCAAGCATCAGATCCTTCCTTCCTGATTTGTTTTTACAGTTTTTGTATTCATCTCTGATTTCGTTGTACAGATTTTCTAGCTTATCTCTCCCTTCTCTGATTTGCCGTATGCCGCTTTGTATTAACGAAATGGTATATCTACAGTTTTCATAGCTATCCTCGTCTATCGTTGGATAGTCTACCTTTGCTGTGTAGTCTTTGTATCGTGCTGTCAGATTCTTCAGCGTAGTTGAGTTCATCATGATGGGTTTTTTGTGAAAGTGGAGCGCCATTCTGCTTCAACACTTCAGTCCCTTTCTAGTTCAAAATTAACTCTGTTTTGGCTTGTGGCCTAGAGTTGTCTCCAGGTACTTTCGTACGGGAGTAGGGTCCCTGGTATCGGGATGAATCGGATCGATTCACGGTCTTGTGATCTGACCGTTTGACTTGCTCTGGTATGAGCTGTTGTTACTCCTGGCCCCAAAGTTGGTACGCTTTGGCACGGGAGGTTTGGTCGCTCTGGTGTGAGCTAGTCTCCTCTCCAGGCTCCAGAGTTGTTACGCTCTGACGCGGGAGGAATGGCTTTATTTTAGCCGATGCACCAAAATGTGTGGGCGCTTGAAGACTGGGGATGAGACCCTTTCAAAAGTGTCCGCGAAGTGGACAGCCGGATGACAACAGACAGGGTTTTGAAGCCCTGGATCAATAACAGTAACGGTGGTTCAGACTTTTTATAGCAATTACGGCACAGAGGTCGGAAGGTAGCAAGCGCTCCCTAGACGTACGGATATGTCTCTAATGGCCCTACTCCCCCACTCGAGGTAGGGGTACTGGCCACGCCCCCTATGGAGGGAGCGCGGCTTACAATAATTACTTAGGGGATCATCGATTCGATGATACAGATGATGAAATACCTCAAACTTGGGTAATTAAACCGATTTCGCAATCGCAACCACAGACCTCGTGTGTTGTCGATTCGGATGGCCTTCGAAACCCGCAACGACAAGGATGTCGAAATGCTGGATAGTTAGTGAGAGCAACCGCGAGTGGCTTTTTAGCACCCAAAGATAGGGCTGCCGGCGTTAGGGGCTCATTTGAGGTAGTGTATGTCCTCAATAAGCTAGCTGCTTACGATTTATGTTGAAATCTGTCCGCTTGTTCTCTCCCAAATCTGGGAGAGGTTTGCAAAATTTCGTAAGACCACAAATTTCATTGGGTCAGATGATGAAATACCTCAAACTTGGGTAATTAAACCGATTTCGCAATCGCAACCACAGACCTCGTGTGTTGTCGATTCGGATGGCCTTCGAAACCGGCAACGACAAGGATGTCGAAATGCTGGATAGTTAGTGAGAGCAACCGCGAGTGGCTTTTTAGCACCCAAAGATAGGGCTGCCGACGTTGGGGCTCATTTGAGGTAGTGTGTGTCCTCAATAAGCTAGCTGCTTACGATTTATGTTGAAATCTGTCCGCTTGTTCTCTCCCAAATCTGGGAGAGGTTTGCAAAATTTCGTAAGACCACAAATTTCATTGGGTCAGATGATGAAATACCTCAAACTTGGGTAATTAAACCGATTTCGCAATCGCAACCACAGACCTGGTGTGTTGTCGATTCGGATGGCCTTCGAAACCGGCAACGACAAGGATGTCGAAATGCTGGATAGTTAGTGAGAGCAACCGCGAGTGGCTTTTTAGCACCCAAGGATAGGGCTGCCGGCGTTGCGGCTCATTTGAGGTAGTGTATGTCCTCAATAAGCTAGCTGCTTACGATTTATGTTGAAATCTGTCCGCTTGTTCTCTCCCAAATCTGGGAGAGGTTTGCAAAATTTCGTAAGACCACAAATTTCATTGGGTCAGATGATGAAATACCTCAAACTTGGGTAATTAAACCGATTTCGCAATCGCAACCACAGACCTCGTGTGTTGTCGATTCGGATGGCCTTCGAAACCGGCAACGACAAGGATGTCGAAATGCTGGATAGTTAGTGAGAGCAACCGCGAGTGCTTTTTAGCACCCAAAGATAGGGCTGCCGACGTTGGGGCTCATTTGAGGTAGTGTATGTCCTCAATAAGCTAGCTGCTTACGATTTATGTTGAAATCTGTCCGCTTGTTCTCTCCCAAATCTGGGAGAGGTTTGCAAAATTTCGTAAGACCACAAATTTCATTGGGTCAGATGATGAAATACCTCAAACTTGGGTAATTAAACCGATTTCGCAATCGCAACCACAGACCTGGTGTGTTGTCGATTCGGATGGCCTTCGAAACCGGCAACGACAAGGATGTCGAAATGCTGGATAGTTAGTGAGAGCAACCGCGAGTGGCTTTTTAGCACCCAAGGATAGGGCTGCCGGCGTTGCGGCTCATTTGAGGTAGTGTATGTCCTCAATAAGCTAGCTGCTTACGATTTATGTTGAAATCTGTCCGCTTGTTCTCTCCCAAATCTGGGAGAGGTTTGCAAAATTTCGTAAGACCACAAATTTCATTGGGTCAGATGATGAAATACCTCAAACTTGGGTAATTAAACCGATTTCGCAATCGCAACCACAGACCTCGTGTGTTGTCGATTCGGATGGCCTTCGAAACCGGCAACGACAAGGATGTCGAAATGCTGGATAGTTAGTGAGAGCAACCGCGAGTGCTTTTTAGCACCCAAAGACCCGAAAAAGGGCTGCCGGCGTTAGGGCTCATTTGAGGTAGTGTATGTCCTCAATAAGCTAGCTGCTTACGATTTATGTTGAAATCTGTCCGCTTGTTCTCTCCCCAATCTGGGAGAGGTTTGCAAAATTTCGTAAGACCACAAATTTCATTGGGTCAGGTGATGAAATACCTCAAACTTGGGTAATTAAACCGATTTCGCAATCGCAACCACAGACCTGGTGTGTTGTCGATTCGGATGGCCTTCGAAACCGGCAACGACAAGGATGTCGAAATGCTGGATAGTTAGTGAGAGCAACCGCGAGTGGCTTTTTAGCACCCAAGGATAGGGCTGCCGGGGTTGCGGCTCATTTGAGGTAGTGTATGTCCTCAATAAGCCAGCTGCTTACGATTTATGTTGAAATCTGTCCGCTTGTTCTCTCCCAAATCTGGGAGAGGTTTGCAAAATTTCGTAAGACCACAAATTTCATTGGGTCAGATGATGAAATACCTCAAACTTGGGTAATTAAACCGATTTCGCAATCGCAACCACAGACCTCGTGTGTTGTCGATTCGGATGGCCTTCGAAACCGGCAACGACAAGGATGTCGAAATGCGGGATAGTTAGTGAGAGCAACCGCGAGTGGCTTTTTAGCACCCAAAGATAGGGCTGCCGGCGTTAGGGCTCATTTGAGGTAGTGTATGTCCTCAATAAGCTAGCTGCTTACGATTTATGTTGAAATCTGTCCGCTTGTTCTCTCCCAAATCTGGGAGAGGTTTGCAAAATTTCGTAAGACCACAAATTTCATTGGGTCAGGTGATGAAATACCTCAAACTTGGGTAATTAAACCGATTTCGCAATCGCAACCACAGACCTGGTGTGTTGTCGATTCGGATGGCCTTCGAAACCGGCAACGACAAGGATGTCGAAATGCTGGATAGTTAGTGAGAGCAACCGCGAGTGGCTTTTTAGCACCCAAGGATAGGGCTGCCGGCGTTGGGCTCATTTGAGGTAGTGTATGTCCTCAATAAGCTAGCTGCTTACGATTTATGTTGAAATCTGTCCGCTTGTTCTCTCCCAAATCTGGGAGAGATTTGCAAAATTTCGTAAGACCACAAATTTCATTGGGTCAGATGATGAAATACCTCAAACTTGGGTAATTAAACCGATTTCGCAATCGCAACCACAGACCTCGTCTGTTGTCGATTCGGATGGCCTTCGAAACCGGCAACGACAAGGATGTCGAAATGCGGGATAGTTAGTGAGAGCAACCGCGAGTGCTTTTTAGCACCCAAAGACCCGAAAAAGGGCTGCCGGCGTTAGGGCTCATTTGAGGTAGTGTATGTCCTCAATAAGCTAGCTGCTTACGATTTATGTTGAAATCTGTCCGCTTGTTCTCCCCCAAATCTGGGAGAGGTTTGCAAAATTTCGTAAGACCACAAATTTCATTGGGTCAGATGATGAAATACCTCAAACTTGGGTAATTAAACCGATTTCGCAATCGCAACCACAGACCTCGTGTGTTGTCGATTCGGATGGCCTTCGAAACCGGCAACGACAAGGATGTCGAAATGCTGGATAGTTAGTGAGAGCAACCGCGAGTGGCTTTTTAGCACCCAAGGATAGGGCTGCCGGGGTTGCGGCTCATTTGAGGTAGTGTATGTCCTCAATAAGCCAGCTGCTTACGATTTATGTTGAAATCTGTCCGCTTGTTCTCTCCCAAATCTGGGAGAGGTTTGAAAAATTTCGTAAGACCACAAATTTCATTGGGTCAGATGATGAAATACCTCAAACTTGGGTAATTAAACCGATTTCGCAATCGCAACCACAGACCTCGTGTGTTGTCGATTCGGATGGCCTTCGAAACCGGCAACGACAAGGATGTCGAAATGCGGGATAGTTAGTGAGAGCAACCGCGAGTGCTTTTTAGCACCCAAAGACCCGAAAAAGGGCTGCCGGCGTTAGGGCTCATTTGAGGTAGTGTATGTCCTCAATAAGCTAGCTGCTTACGATTTATGTTGAAATCTGTCCGCTTGTTCTCTCCCCAATCTGGGAGAGGTTTGCAAAATTTCGTAAGACCACAAATTTCATTGGGTCAGGTGATGAAATACCTCAAACTTGGGTAATTAAACCGATTTCGCAATCGCAACCACAGACCTGGTGTGTTGTCGATTCGGATGGCCTTCGAAACCGGCAACGACAAGGATGTCGAAATGCTGGATAGTTAGTGAGAGCAACCGCGAGTGGCTTTTTAGCACCCAAGGATAGGGCTGCCGGGGTTGCGGCTCATTTGAGGTAGTGTATGTCCTCAATAAGCCAGCTGCTTACGATTTATGTTGAAATCTGTCCGCTTGTTCTCTCCCAAATCTGGGAGAGGTTTGCAAAATTTCGTAAGACCACAAATTTCATTGGGTCAGATGATGAAATACCTCAAACTTGGGTAATTAAACCGATTTCGCAATCGCAACCACAGACCTCGTGTGTTGTCGATTCGGATGGCCTTCGAAACCGGCAACGACAAGGATGTCGAAATGCTGGATAGTTAGTGAGAGCAACCGCGAGTGCTTTTTAGCACCCAAAGACCCGAAAAAGGGCTGCCGGCGTTAGGGCTTATTTGAGGTAGTGTATGTCCTCAATAAGCTAGCTGCTTACGATTTATGTTGAAATCTGTCCGCTTGTTCTCGCCCAAATCTGGGAGAGATTTGCAAAATTTCGTAAGACCACAAATTTCATTGGGTCAGATGATGAAATACCTCAAACTTGGGTAATTAAACCGATTTCGCAATCGCAACCACAGACCTCGTGTGTTGTCGATTCGGATGGCCTTCGAAACCGGCAACGACAAGGATGTCGAAATGCGGGATAGTTAGTGAGAGCAACCGCGAGTGGCTTTTTAGCACCCAAAGATAGGGCTGCCGGCGTTAGGGCTCATTTGAGGTAGTGTATGTCCTCCATAAGCTAGCTGCTTACGATTTATGTTGAAATCTGTCCGCTTGTTCTCTCCCAAATCTGGGAGATGTTTGCAAAATTTCGTAAGACCACAAATTTCATTGGGTCAGATGATGAAATACCTCAAACTTGGGTAATTAAACCGATTTCGCAATCGCAACCACAGACCTGGTGTGTTGTCGATTCGGATGGCCTTCGAAACCGGCAACGACAAGGATGTCGAAATGCTGGATAGTTAGTGAGAGCAACCGCGAGTGCTTTTTAGCACCCAAAGACCCGAAAAAGGGCTGCCGGCGTTAGGGCTCATTTGAGGTAGTGTATGTCCTCAATAAGCTAGCTGCTTACGATTTATGTTGAAATCTGTCCGCTTGTTCTCGCCCAAATCTGGGAGAGATTTGCAAAATTTCGTAAGACCACAAATTTCATTGGGTCAGATGATGAAATACCTCAAACTTGGGTAATTAAACCGATTTCGCAATCGCAACCACAGACCTCGTGTGTTGTCGATTCGGATGGCCTTCGAAACCGGCAACGACAAGAATGAAATGCGGGATAGTTAGTGGGAGCAACCGCGAGTGGCTTTTTAGCACCCAAAGATAGGGCTGCCGGCGTTAGGGCTCATTTGAGGTAGTGTATGTCCTCCATAAGCTAGCTGCTTACGATTTATGTTGAAATCTGTCCGCTTGTTCTCGCCCAAATCTGGGAGAGATTTGCAAAATTTCGTAAGACCACAAATTTCATTGGGTCAGATGATGAAATACCTCAAACTTGGGTAATTAAACCGATTTCGCAATCGCAACCACAGACCTCGTGTGTTGTCGATTCGGATGGCCTTCGAAACCGGCAACGACAAGAATGAAATGCGGGATAGTTAGTGGGAGCAACCGCGAGTGGCTTTTTAGCACCCAAAGATAGGGCTGCCGGCGTTAGGGCTCATTTGAGGTAGTGTATGTCCTCCATAAGATAGCTGCTTACGATTTATGTTGAAATCTGCCCGCTTGTTCTCTCCCAAATCTGGGAGAGGTTTGCAAAATTTCGTAAGACCACAAATTTCATTGGGTCAGATGATGAAATACCTCAAACTTGGGTAATTAAACCGATTTCGCAATCGCAACCACAGACCTCGTGTGTTGTCGATTCGGATGGCCTTCGAAACCGGCAACGACAAGGATGTCGAAATGCGGGATAGTTAGTGAGAGCAACCGCGAGTGGCTTTTTAGCACCCAAAGATAGGGCTGCCGGCGTTGGGGCTCATTTGAGGTAGTGTATGTCCTCAATAAGCTAGCTGCTTACGATTTATGTTGAAATCTGTCCGCTTGTTCTCTCCCAAATCTGGGAGAGGTTTGCAAAATTTCGTAAGACCACAAATTTCATTGGGTCAGATGATGAAATACCTCAAACTTGGGTAATTAAACCGATTTCGCAATCGCAACCACAGACCTCGTGTGTTGTCGATTCGGATGGCCTTCGAAACCGGCAACGACAAGAATGAAATGCGGGATAGTTAGTGAGAGCAACCGCGAGTGGCTTTTTAGCACCCAAAGATAGGGCTGCCGGCGTTAGGGCTCATTTGAGGTAGTGTATGTCCTCAATAAGCTAGCTGCTTACGATTTATGTTGAAATCTGTCCGCTTGTTCTCGCCCAAATCTGGGAGAGATTTGCAAAATTTCGTAAGACCACAAATTTCATTGGGTCAGATGATGAAATACCTCAAACTTGGGTAATTAAACCGATTTCGCAATCGCAACCACAGACCTCGTGTGTTGTCGATTCGGATGATATCGAAACCGGCAACAGCAAGGATGTCGAAATGCGGGATAGTTAGTGAGAGCAACCGCGAGTGGCTTTTTAGCACCCAAAGATAGGGCTGCCGGCGTTAGGGCTCATTTGAGGTAGTGTATGTCCTCAATAAGCTAGCTGCTTACGATTTATGTTGAAATCTGTCCGCTTGTTCTCTCCCAAATCTGGGAGAGATTTGCAAAATTTCGTAAGACCACAAATTTCATTGGGTCAGATGATGAAATACCTCAAACTTGGGTAATTAAACCGATTTCGCAATCGCAACCACAGACCTCGTGTGTTGTCGATTCGGATGGCCTTCGAAACCGGCAACGACAAGGATGTCGAAATGCTGGATAGTTAGTGAGAGCAACCGCGAGTGGCTTTTTAGCACCCAAAGATAGGGCTGCCGGCGTTGGGGCTCATTCGAGGTAGTGTATGTCCTCAATAAGCTAGCTGCTTACTGTCTGTTGAAATGGATGTTGAAAGTTGATCGCTTGTTCTCCCCCAAATCTGGGAGAGGTTTGCAAAATTTCGTAAGACCACAAATTTCATTGGGTCAGATGATGAAATACCTCAAACTTGGGTAATTAAACCGATTTCGCAATCGCAACCACAGACCTGGTGTGTTGTCGATTCGGATGGCCTTCGAAACCGGCAACGACAAGGATGTCGAAATGCTGGATAGTTAGTGAGAGCAACCGCGAGTGCTTTTTAGCACCCAAAGACCCGAAAAAGGGCTGCCGGCGTTAGGGCTCATTTGAGGTAGTGTATGTCCTCAATAAGCTAGCTGCTTACGATTTATGTTGAAATCTGTCCGCTTGTTCTCGCCCAAATCTGGGAGAGATTTGCAAAATTTCGTAAGACCACAAATTTCATTGGGTCAGATGATGAAATACCTCAAACTTGGGTAATTAAACCGATTTCGCAATCGCAACCACAGACCTGGTGTGTTGTCGATTCGGATGGCCTTCGAAACCGGCAACGACAAGGATGTCGAAATGCTGGATAGTTAGTGAGAGCAACCGCGAGTGCTTTTTAGCACCCAAAGACCCGAAAAAGGGCTGCCGGCGTTAGGGCTCATTTGAGGTAGTGTATGTACTCAATAAGCTAGCTGCTTACGATTTATGTTGAAATCTGTCCGCTTGTTCTCTCCCAAATCTGGGAGAGGTTTGCGAAATTTCGTAAGACCACAAATTTCATTGGGTCAGATGATGAAACACCTCAAACTTGGGTAATTAAACCGATTTCGCAATCGCAACCACAGACCTGGTGTGTTGTCGATTCGGATGGCCTTCGAAACCGGCAACGACAAGGATGTCGAAATGCTGGATAGTTAGTGAGAGCAACCGCGAGTGGCTTTTTAGCACCCAAGGATAGGGCTGCCGGCGTTGGGGCTCATTTGAGGTAGTGTATGTCCTCAATAAGCTAGCTGCTTACGATTTATGTTGAAATCTGTCCGCTTGTTCTCTCCCAAATCTGGGAGAGATTTACAAAAGTCGTAAGACCACAAATTTCATTGGGTCAGATATCGCGTTCGAAATACCTCAAACTTGGGTAATTAAACCGATTTCGCAATCGCAACCACAGACCTCGTGTGTTGTCGATTCGGATGGCCTTCGAAACCGGCAACGACAAGGATGTCGAAATGCTGGATAGTTAGTGAGAGCAACCGCGAGTGCTTTTAGCACCCAAAGACCCGAAAAATGGCTGCCGGCGTTAGGGCTCATTTGAGGTAGTGTATGTCCTCAATAAGCTAGCTGCTTACGATTTATGTTGAAATCTGTCCGCTTGTTCTCTCCCATATCTGGGAGAGGTTTGCAAAATTTCGTAAGACCACAAATTTCATTGGGTCAGGTGATGAAATACCTCAAACTTGGGTAATTAAACCGATTTCGCAATCGCAACCACAGACCTGGTGTGTTGTCGATTCGGATGGCCTTCGAAACCGGCAACGACAAGGATGTCGAAATGCTGGATAGTTAGTGAGAGCAACCGCGAGTGCTTTTTAGCACCCAAAGACCCGAAAAAGGGCTGCCGGCGTTAGAGCTCATTTGAGGTAGTGTATGTCCTCAATAAACTAGCTGCTTACGATTTATGTTGAAATCTGTCCGCTTGTTCTCTCCCAAATCTGGGAGAGATTTGCAAAATTTCGTAAGACCACAAATTTCATTGGGTCAGATGATGAAATACCTCAAACTTGGGTAATTAAACCGATTTCGCAATCGCAACCACAGACCTCGTGTGTAGTCGATTCGGATGGCCTTCGAAACCGGCAACGACAAGGATGTCGAAATGCGGGATAGTTAGTGAGAGCAACCGCGAGTGGCTTTTTAGCACCCAAAGATAGGGCTGCCGGCGTTAGGGCTCATTTGAGGTAGTGTATCTCCTCCATAAGCTAGCTGCTTACGATTTATGTTGAAATCTGTCCGCTTGTTCTCTCCCAAATCTGGGAGAGGTTTGCAAAATTTCGTAAGACCACAAATTTCATTGGGTCAGATGATGAAATACCTCAAACTTGGGTAATTAAACCGATTTCGCAATCGCAACCACAGACCTCGTGTGTTGTCGATTCGGATGGCCTTCGAAACCGGCAACGACAAGAATGAAATGCGGGATAGTTAGTGAGAGCAACCGCGAGTGGCTTTTTAGCACCCAAAGATAGGGCTGCCGGCGTTAGGGCTCATTTGAGGTAGTGTATGTCCTCCATAAGATAGCTGCTTACGATTTATGTTGAAATCTGCCCGCTTGTTCTCTCCCAAATCTGGGAGAGGTTTGCGAAATTTCGTAAGACCACAAATTTCATTGGGTCAGATGATGAAACACCTCAAACTTGGGTAATTAAACCGATTTCGCAATCGCAACCACAGACCTGGTGTGTTGTCGATTCGGATGGCCTTCGAAACCGGCAACGACAAGGATGTCGAAATGCTGGATAGTTAGTGAGAGCAACCGCGAGTGGCTTTTTAGCACCCAAGGATAGGGCTGCCGGCGTTGGGGCTCATTTGAGGTAGTGTATGTCCTCAATAAGCTAGCTGCTTACGATTTATGTTGAAATCTGTCCGCTTGTTTCTCTCCCAAATCTGGGAGAGGTTTGCAAAATTTCGTAAGACCACAAATTTCATTGGGTCAGATGATGAAATACCTCAAACTTGGGTAATTAAACCGATTTCACAATCGCAACCACAGACCTCGTGTGTTGTCGATTCGGATGGCCTTCGAAACCGGCAACGACAAGGATGTCGAAATGCTGGATAGTTAGTGAGAGCAACCGCGAGTGGCTTTTTAGCACCCAAAGATAGGGCTGCCGGCGTTGGGGCTCATTCGAGGTAGTGTATGTCCTCAATAAGCTAGCTGCTTACGATTTATGTTGAAATCTGTCCGCTTGTTCTCTCCCAAATCTGGGAGAGGTTTGCAAAATTTCGTAAGACCACAAATTTCATTGGGTCAGATGATGAAATACCTCAAACTTGGGTAATTAAACCGATTTCGCAATCGCAACCACAGACCTCGTGTGTTGTCGATTCGGATGGCCTTCGAAACCGGCAACGACAAGAATGAAATGCGGGATAGTTAGTGAGAGCAACCGCGAGTGGCTTTTTAGCACCCAAAGATAGGGCTGCCGGCGTTAGGGCTCATTTGAGGTAGTGTATGTCCTCCATAAGATAGCTGCTTACGATTTATGTTGAAATCTGCCCGCTTGTTCTCTCCCAAATCTGGGAGAGGTTTGCAAAATTTCGTAAGACCACAAATTTCATTGGGTCAGATGATGAAATACCTCAAACTTGGGTAATTAAACCGACGTCGATGTCGAAATGCCTGACATCGACTGGCGATGTGTCGTACGGGCCTGGAAACCGGCTTCGTGGGTGGTCTCCGTGGATATTTCGGCGATTTTTCCGGAAAAAATCGATATTGATCTGTGTCTGAGGCGATTTTCGGCGTTTCTTGGGGCATTTTCGCAGATTTCCAGCGGATTTCCCGTCAATTTCGTGAGAATCACTGGAATTGTGATATATCCACTGACAATATCCACTGAAACATCCGTTTCGTCGTCATATCCTCAACGATGATACCACAAAATCCACGGATTTATTGATTTTTCGGGCAATTTTCCGTGAATTTCCAGCCGAAATCGACCCCTTTACAGTGTTTTGATTTATCGGCAAGTAGGCCAGCATCCACTAACCACCATGCAGCCGTGGCACCCCCTCGCCGATCATCCTCGATTTTTTCAAAATTTTCCCGTTTTCGAATTCTAATATAGTGAAAACGTGGCCGGCGGGAGGCGGGCGGGTTTTAAAGTCCGGGAACGCTATATGACTAGCGCGTTTTGGGTGAAAGATGGTGCTTTGCGAATACCATATGCGGATAGCTTTCACGATTCTCTATCGATGTGTCTGGGTTTGGTACGATTTTTTGAAAATTTGGATGATTTACACGCAAAAATATGGGTAAAACGTGGGCAAATCACCCAAATCCGTGAATATTCAGAGATACATGGGATATTTCTCACAAATCGAGTGATTTTTGCGAGAAATGGAGCAGTGGACAGGATTCAGCAGGTGATTTTACCCCAAAAATGATGAATTTCAGCGAAAAATGGCAAATTTCGGAGAAAATCGGACAATTTCGGCAAAAATCGGGCAATTTTGGCGGGAAAACGGTTCGGCACGGCATCGGTTGTGTCGAAATCGATGACCTGCAGGTCATCCATATCTATGTATGACCTATTCATCATCTTTTTTAGCTGTCTTGTTCTCTCCCAAATCTGGGAGAGGTTTGCAAAATTTCGTAAGACCACAAATTTCATTGGGTCAGATGATGAAATACCTCAAACTTGGGTCAGAGATTTTCGGTATACCGCCCACGCTGAGTTGTTATTGTGCGGTCGGCTGCACAGGCTTACCTAGACGATGTTACCAAGTTGCTCGGTCTGAGCTGTTTTTTTGCATACGAGTTCTTTAAGGTGTACGAATGTATTTTTTAGGTGAATTTTGCTTAACGGTACTGATTCGTCAGTACCGTCTCCTTACCGAGCACATGTGCTTGAGTAAGCTATGTTCGGTCGGCCGCACATCGGGTGCGGCGTGCAGAGCGAAGTGTCTTACCTAAAGCGTATGATTTGTGGTCCTGGGCCTAAGCGGGCATGCAGCCCTAAGCCGAGATTTTGCATTTTCGCTAAGCCTAAGTGGGCGGGGCTTCTAAGCGCAAATGGGCGGGGCTTACCCGCAAGCATTTCTTCATGAATGCGGACCCTAGACACCCTTACCAACACTTGAACGGCTTCACCGGGGTATCTATGCCCAAGCGGGCGTGCGGCCCTAAGCCGAGATTCTGGATTTTAGCTAAGACTTAATGGGCGGGGCTTCGAAGCCTAAGTGGGCGGGGCTTACATGCAAGCATTTTCTCACACATGCTCACCTTGGACACTCCCATAAATACCCTAGGCACCCCTACCAGTAGATGTACCCCTCCATTTGGGATCCTAGGCCTAAGCGGGCGTGTGGCCCTAAGCCGAGATTCTGGATTTTAGCTAAGCCTAAATGGGTGGGGCTTCTGAGCCAAAGTGGGCGGGGCCTACATGTTCAAACATGTGCGCATCCTGGACACCCCTACTAATACATAAACGGCTCCACTGGGGTCTAGGCCTAAGCGAGCATGCCGCTCTAAGCCGAGATTTTCCATTTTGGCTAAGCCTAAGTGGGCGGGGCTTCTAAGCCTAAGTGGGCGGAGCTTCCAAGCCTAAATGGGCGGGGCTTACCTGCAAGCATTTCCTCACGTATGCGAACCCTGGACGCCCCTACCAATACATGTACCGCTCCATCTGTGGTCCTGGGCCTAAGCGGGCATGCAGCCCTAAGCCGAGATTTTGCATTTTCGCTAAGGCTAAGTGGGCTTGCAGTTAAGCCACGCCCACTTGCAGTTGAGCCCCGCCCACTTAGGCTTAGCTAAAAATCTCGGCTTAGGGCCACACGCCCGCTTAGGCCTAGGACCCCAGATGGAGCGGTACATGTATTGGTAGGGGGGTGCCCAAGACACGCATATATGTGAGAAAATGCTTGCAGGTAAGCCACGCCCACTTGCAGTTAAGCTCCGCCCACTTAGGCTTAGCCAAAATGCAAAATCTCGGCTTAGGGCCACACGCCCGCTTAGGCCTGGATCCCCGGTGAAGCCGTTCATGTATTGGTAGGGATGTCCAAGAGGCGCATATGCGTGAAAACGCTTGTACGTAAGCCCCGCCCTCTTAGGCTTAGAAGCCCCGCCCACTTAGGCTTAGAAGCCCCGCCCACTTAGGCTTAGAAGCCCCGCCCACTTAGGCTTAGCCAAAACGCAGAATCTCGGCTTAGGGCCCCGCGCCCGCTTAGGCCTACACTACCCGGTGAAGCCGTTCATGTATTGGTGGGGGTGTCCAGGGTTCGCATACATGAGGAAATGCTTGCAGGTAAGCCCCGCCCACTTAGGCTTAGAAGCCCCGCCCTCTTAGGCTTAGAAGCCCCGCCCACTTAGGCTTAGCCGAAATGCAAAATCTCGGCTTAGGGCCACACGCCCGCTTAGGCCTAGGACCCCAGATGGAGCGGTACATGTATTGGTAGGGGGGTGCCCAAGACACGCATATATGTGAGAAAATGCTTGCAGGTAAGCCACGCCCACTTGCAGTTAAGCTCCGCCCACTTAGGCTTAGCCAAAATGCAAAATCTCGGCTTAGGGCCACACGCCCGCTTAGGCCTGGATCCCCGGTGAAGCCGTTCATGTATTGGTAGGGATGTCCAAGAGGCGCATATGCGTGAAAACGCTTGTACGTAAGCCCCGCCCTCTTAGGCTTAGAAGCCCCGCCCACTTAGGCTTGGAAGCCCCGCCCACTTAGGCTTAGCCAAAACGCAGAATCTCGGCTTAGGGCCCCGCGCCCGCTTAGGCCTACACTACCCGGTGAAGCCGTTCATGTATTGGTGGGGGTGTCCAGGGTTCGCATACATGAGGAAATGCTTGCAGGTAAGCCCCGCCCACTTAGGCTTAGAAGCCCCGCCCTCTTAGGCTTAGAAGCCCCGCCCACTTAGGCTTAGCCGAAATGCAAAATCTCGGCTTAGGGCCACACGCCCGCTTAGGCCTAGGACCCCAGATGGAGCGGTACATGTATTGGTAGGGGGGTGCCCAAGACACGCATATATGTGAGAAAATGCTTGCAGGTAAGCCACGCCCACTTGCAGTTAAGCTCCGCCCACTTAGGCTTAGCCAAAATGCAAAATCTCGGCTTAGGGCCACACGCCCGCTTAGGCCTGGATCCCCGGTGAAGCCGTTCATGTATTGGTGGGGGTGTCCAGGGTTCGCATACATGAGGAAATGCTTGCAGGTAAGCCCCGCCCACTTAGGCTTAGAAGCCCCGCCCTCTTAGGCTTAGAAGCCCCGCCCACTTAGGCTTAGCCGAAATGCAAAATCTCGGCTTAGGGCCACACGCCCGCTTAGGCCTAGGACCCCAGATGGAGCGGTACATGTATTGGTAGGGGGGTGCCCAACACGCATATATGTGAGAAAATGCTTGCAGGTAAGCCACGCCCACTTGCAGTTAAGCTCCGCCCACTTAGGCTTAGCCAAAATGCAAAATCTCGGCTTAGGGCCACACGCCCGCTTAGGCCTAGGACCCCAGATGGAGCGGTACATGTATTGGTAGGGGGGTGCCCAAGACACGCATATATGTGAGAAAATGCTTGCAGGTAAGCCACGCCCACTTGCAGTTAAGCTCCGCCCACTTAGGCTTAGCCAAAATGCAAAATCTCGGCTTAGGGCCACACGCCCGCTTAGGCCTGGATCCCCGGTGAAGCCGTTCATGTATTGGTGGGGGTGTCCAGGGTTCGCATACATGAGGAAATGCTTGCAGGTAAGCCCCGCCCACTTAGGCTTAGAAGCCCCGCCCTCTTAGGCTTAGAAGCCCCGCCCACTTAGGCTTAGCCGAAATGCAAAATCTCGGCTTAGGGCCACACGCCCGCTTAGGCCTAGGACCCCAGATGGAGCGGTACATGTATTGGTAGGGGGGTGCCCAAGACACGCATATATGTGAGAAAATGCTTGCAGGTAAGCCACGCCCACTTGCAGTTAAGCTCCGCCCACTTAGGCTTAGCCAAAATGCAAAATCTCGGCTTAGGGCCACACGCCCGCTTAGGCCTGGATCCCCGGTGAAGCCGTTCATGTATTGGTGGGGGTGTCCAGGGTTCGCATACATGAGGAAATGCTTGCAGGTAAGCCCCGCCCTCTTAGGCTTAGAAGCCCCGCCCACTTAGGCTTAGCCGAAATGCAAAATCTCGGCTTAGGGCCGCATGCCCGCTTAGGCTTAGGTGCCCAGATGGAGGGGTACCTGTATTAGTTGGGGGTTCCCAGGACACGCATATATGTGAGAAAATGCTTGCATGTAAGCCCCGCCCACTTAGGCTTAGCCAAAATGCAGAATCTCGGCTTAGGGCCGCATGCCCGCTTAGGCCTACACTACCCGGTGAAGCCGTTCATGTATTGGTAGGGGTGTCCAAGAGGCGCATATGTATGAAAACGCTTGCAGGTAAGCCCCGCCCACTTAGGCTTAGAAGCTCCGCCCACTTAGGCATAGCCAAAATGCAAAATCTTGGCCTAGGGCCGCATGCCCGCTTAGGCTTAGGTGCCCAGGTGCAGCAGTACGTGGTTTAGCTGTCACTACACGCTACGAAGAAAAGAAAATGATGAAAACGACTATAATGAGGTAGTAAGAACATAGAAAACGCCAAAACCTGTTTATTTAGTGTCGTAAAACAAAAATCAAAGCAAGTGAATACAAATGAAGTTCAGCAACAAATGAGCAAATGTTTTCCACCGTTCTGGCAAAACGGCCACCATGAACACGTCACCGACGCTGTTCCACAACCACAATGGCCGCTGCAAGGTGATATCTGGAAGGAAATTCAAAAAAAAAAGAACAATACAACTATGAAAAAACAACAGCAAAACGGCTGTTTCGCCCTTGAAACCACAGACAGCCAAAGTGAAAAAAGATCGGGGTGGGCTCATCAGTGTGGTTGATGATCCCCGATCCGAGTATAAAGGAAAAAACATGAAGGAAAAGTTAAAATTGGAAATTATCCGGACAAAATTGAAAAACGTAAACGAAAGGTTAAAAAATCGAGCATAAATCGAGCATAACCAGCTAAATCATGATAAAACCAATCAAAATATCATTACACACAAAAAACAAAACAAACAGAGTCAGCAGAAACAGAAAAGCTAACTATACATTCATTGAACAAAAAAGAAAGACCTGAATGAAACAAAAGTAGAAC
This sequence comes from Ancylostoma caninum, assembly GCA_037903475.1. NCBI lineage: Eukaryota > Metazoa > Nematoda > Chromadorea > Rhabditida > Ancylostomatidae > Ancylostoma > Ancylostoma caninum. Next base: position 41,045 of record JBAJFG010000170.1, read on the forward strand.
AAAACTGTGTGAAAAGCAAAGGAAACCTGAAGGGAAGCTGACAACTTGGAAAGAAAGCACCATATGGAACAGGAACCGTCAAATAAACAAAAAAGAAAACAAAAACACAATAATGATAAAGATTCAGTGATATAGGTGCCTGTAAATTGAAAAATAACTCACCTGAAACAAATCGGAACTAGTGGAACTCCGCAAGAAGTACCGCAACGAACGAAACTGTAACCAAATCATAAAAAACACACTGAAACACGATCAGAAACAATAAATAGTGAATAAAAATGACTTAGTAGTCTAGATAAAACACAAAAGAGACAGAATAAGAAAAGAAACCCACCTTAAAACAACGCAAAATCCAGAAGCAATGCAGTATTGCGAAATAATGAGCATAACTGAAATAAATCGACTCTAACTCAAAAAAACATAAGCAAAGCGAAATGCAGAATCAAAAAAAAACCAATAGTCGATTGGAGTACAAAAACACGATAGAATCGTCAAAAAAAACCGACCTGAAAGCGTTTGGAAATCGCAAAATTGCGCGGAAATCGACGCAAATCGATCCAAACTGAAAACAGATCCCATAAAACACAAGCAAACGCGGAAAAAACATAAGTGAGCGTTACAGAAAGAAAACTAAAATCAAGTACATGTTATTTTAGGAAAAGAAAAGCACCTACGAACGACGAAAACCGCGAAACACCACGAAATTGCCGCAGACCGAACGAAACTGAAATGAAACGATGAAAAACACAATAAAACACCAACTAATAACAATAACTGGAACAAAACACGACTAGAAACGATCATTATTCAAAAGAAAACATAAACAAGACTTAGGCTTAAGCTAAGACAAACTTTTAGGCTTAGGCTAAGCCTCAGGCTTGCGTTTAGGCTTAGGCTTAGGCTAAAAGTCCCGTTAAAGCCATTAAAGCCACAAGAAAACTCACCTTAGCAGCTTCTCCAACGCCACTTTCCTCCAAATGTCCACGAACGTCGTCAACGAATCGAAAACAGTATGGAAATTGACCATTTTCACCGAATTTCACAATCCGGTACGCGGCCGCACAACACACGCCACAGCTCACGCGAAGGGCAAAACGGGTCGATAACATCAATAAATCGATACTAACCTGCAAAATAGTTGTCAGAATCGTGTTCAGCATATTTGAGAACCCCCCTGGGCATGTTTTCACCCATTAAAACGCTTCAGAAAAAAATTCGTTAGGAGGGCGGAATCCCTCTTACGCAGGAGAGGGAACGGACAAAGCCGTTAGAATCGCTTTTAAATAGCACTGCAAAAACGCGTTTTCCCTCACCTATCTGGGAGAGGGAACGGGGGCGGGGCCGTTGTTTTTAAAAAAGTTCTTATTCAGAAGAAAATTCGCGTTTTCACGCGAACGCGCGCATATTTCGCCACGCCGTCCTCGCCCGGTGCGAAATCGACCACGCCGAATCCGATGGTGCAGGTCCCGACGCGCCATCTCGTCGTCTTCTGCAGTACCTGGCAGCACTCCCGTACTGAATCGCTTATATCTCGGCTCACTGTTAACCGATTCGAACGAAAATTTGTACACATACATGTTCCCCATCCCCAATCCTATTCCCAAAACCTCAGCCCGCTATGACCACTTGGCAGTGCTGCAGATATAGTCGCCCATAACTCGGCTGCAGGTGAACCGATTCGAATGAAATTTTGTGTGCTTAGGTAATCCTCAATTAGAAACAAATGCTCAAAATTTCAGCTTGATACGACCATTTTGAAGGGTGGTCGTAATAGAAATCGGACCTTGCCCCGCCCACGCCACTTCGAATAGGCCACGCCCACTTTGCAATTCACCCTCAAACTGAGCGCTCTCACGGTATCCTGCTTTTCACTAGTGACCGGCGGTCACACGACCAATAGCCGTTGCGAAATATCCGCATTTCCTCCGACTGGACCACGCTTTTAATTCAAAGTGTCCATGAGTCGGCATTTTTGAGAAAACGTCCGAATTAGCTAAACCCATTTGTCTAACCCAGATCACCTCTGACCGCCCTATCACGTGGACCAGGTCGCTAACCTGGGTAAGAACTTGCGAAATCTGTGTGTGTTATCATAGGGTAATTAAACCGACGTCGATGTCGAAATGCCTGACATCGACTGGCGATGTGTCGTACGGGCCTGGAAACCGGCTTCGTGGGTGGTCTCCGTGGATATTTCGGCGATTTTTCCGGAAAAAATCGATATTGATCTGTGTCTGAGGCGATTTTCGGCGTTTCTTGGGGCATTTTCGCAGATTTCCAGCGGATTTCCCGTCAATTTCGTGAGAATCACTGGAATTGTGATATATCCACTGACAATATCCACTGAAACATCCGTTTCGTCGTCATATCCTCAACGATGATACCACAAAATCCACGGATTTATTGATTTTTCGGGCAATTTTCCGTGAATTTCCAGCCGAAATCGACCCCTTTACAGTGTTTTGATTTATCGGCAAGTAGGCCAGCATCCACTAACCACCATGCAGCCGTGGCACCCCCTCGCCGATCATCCTCGATTTTTTCAAAATTTTCCCGTTTTCGAATTCTAATATAGTGAAAACGTGGCCGGCGGGAGGCGGGCGGGTTTTAAAGTCCGGGAACGCTATATGACTAGCGCGTTTTGGGTGAAAGATGGTGCTTTGCGAATACCATATGCGGATAGCTTTCACGATTCTCTATCGATGTGTCTGGGTTTGGTACGATTTTTTGAAAATTTGGATGATTTACACGCAAAAATATGGGTAAAACGTGGGCAAATCACCCAAATCCGTGAATATTCAGAGATACATGGGATATTTCTCACAAATCGAGTGATTTTTGCGAGAAATGGAGCAGTGGACAGGATTCAGCAGGTGATTTTACCCCAAAAATGATGAATTTCAGCGAAAAATGGCAAATTTCGGAGAAAATCGGACAATTTCGGCAAAAATCGGGCAATTTTGGCGGGAAAACGGTTCGGCACGGCATCGGTTGTGTCGAAATCGATGACCTGCAGGTCATCCATATCTATGTATGACCTATTCATCATCTTTTTTAGCTGTCTTGTTCTCTCCCAATGCTGGGAGAGGGTTCCAAAATTTCATCAGACCACAATTCTCATTGGGTCAGATCTAGAAAGTACCTCAAACTTGGGTAATTAAACCGACGTCGATGTCGAAATGCCTGACATCGACTGGCGATGTGTCGTACGGGCCTGGAAACCGGCTTCGTGGGTGGTCTCCGTGGATATTTCGGCGATTTTTCCGGAAAAAATCGATATTGATCTGTGTCTGAGGCGATTTTCGGCGTTTCTTGGGGCATTTTCGCAGATTTCCAGCGGATTTCCCGTCAATTTCGTGAGAATCACTGGAATTGTGATATATCCACTGACAATATCCACTGAAACATCCGTTTCGTCGTCATATCCTCAACGATGATACCACAAAATCCACGGATTTATTGATTTTTCGGGCAATTTTCCGTGAATTTCCAGCCGAAATCGACCCCTTTACAGTGTTTTGATTTATCGGCAAGTAGGCCAGCATCCACTAACCACCATGCAGCCGTGGCACCCCCTCGCCGATCATCCTCGATTTTTTCAAAATTTTCCCGTTTTCGAATTCTAATATAGTGAAAACGTGGCCGGCGGGAGGCGGGCGGGTTTTAAAGTCCGGGAACGCTATATGACTAGCGCGTTTTGGGTGAAAGATGGTGCTTTGCGAATACCATATGCGGATAGCTTTCACGATTCTCTATCGATGTGTCTGGGTTTGGTACGATTTTTTGAAAATTTGGATGATTTACACGCAAAAATATGGGTAAAACGTGGGCAAATCACCCAAATCCGTGAATATTCAGAGATACATGGGATATTTCTCACAAATCGAGTGATTTTTGCGAGAAATGGAGCAGTGGACAGGATTCAGCAGGTGATTTTACCCCAAAAATGATGAATTTCAGCGAAAAATGGCAAATTTCGGAGAAAATCGGACAATTTCGGCAAAAATCGGGCAATTTTGGCGGGAAAACGGTTCGGCACGGCATCGGTTGTGTCGAAATCGATGACCTGCAGGTCATCCATATCTATGTATGACCTATTCATCATCTTTTTTAGCTGTCTTGTTCTCTCCCAATGCTGGGAGAGGGTTCCAAAATTTCATCAGACCACAATTCTCATTGGGTCAGATCTAGAAAGTACCTCAAACTTGGGTCAGAGATTTTCGGTATACCGCCCACGCTGAGTTGTTATTGTGCGGTCGGCTGCACAGGCTTACCTAGACGATGTTACCAAGTTGCTCGGTCTGAGCTGTTTTTTTGCATACGAGTTCTTTAAGGCGTACGAATGTATTTTTTAGGTGAATTTCGCTAAACGGTACTGATTCGTCAGTACCGTCTCCTTACCGAGCACATGTGCTTGAGTAAGCTATGTTCGGTCGGCCGCACATCGGGTGCGGCATGGAGAGCGAAGTGCCTTACCTAAAGCGTATGATTAGGTAAGCCATGTTCGGTCGGCCGCACAAGTGGAACGGTTTACAAGATGGCATGTGGGTGCTTCAGGTTGTCTTAGGGGACACGCTTTCAATCGATTAGCAAACTGGAAAAACATAACTATTATGAACTTATAATCACTTATTATCACTGTTTATCACTGACTATCACTGATAATCACTGATAGCTACGAGATTTGCTCTCAGAACTAGATTTTGTGCTAAGAAAATGTGTTGAAAGAAAAAATAGGGAAAAGGAGAATGCCCGTACATCACAATGGTGAGGTGATGATCACTGATAAAGATGAGGACAGCTAGAAAAATTAGATTTTGTCATCATTCCTATATCATCGCAGTGACAACCGATGGCAGACTCGGTGCGCGGCGGTGAGCTGTTTTTTGACGGATGAGTTCTTGAGGCCCTGAGAAGGTGTTTTTGTGAAAATGAAGCCGATCGCTACTGATCGGTCAGCACCGTTCACTTACCTAAATCGGCGTTTAGGTAAGTGAAACCAAAATTTTCACGCCATTTATAGAAACCACTGCCTAAGAAATAGCCTTGGGCTGCTTGATTAATTTCTTTTCAGCATTTGAAAAAAAAGCGTTCTATACTGAACAGCAACCCTGCATATCCTCACTTTATCACTGATACCTCTGAAATTATACTACGTTGCTAATTGCCTTCCAGAAATATATATGATATATATATATATATATATGATTTTCTGCAAAGCTTTTCTGGATCGCCCTTGAGAGGGCAGAATGTGAGTGAATAATTACTATCAGAAGATGATCAAGAGTTCATCTGAGTGCAAATATGGCTCTATTTCTATGCCCAAATTCAGGGACATCTACACAACATCCTGATGTACAGCTTTCACCTTTCAAAGGTATAAAATATACCTTCACACAAGTATGGAGCACTTAAATTTTCCTTCATCAATCTCTTTCAACACACGTAACGTGTCATCGTCTGATAAAAACTTCGGACTTCTTCTTTTTTCCATGTCTCATCTGATTTCTAAAACAGCAAATCAACATTTGATCTCTACCAACGCCGTACCTCTCACAATCGTTTTTCTGAGGTTTCATTACCGACTGATGTTTTTGAGATTTCCTTTTCTTCAGAGTTGCTTGTGATGTCAGCGGAGCGAGCCTGTTCTCTCCAGATCGTGGCTGGCTTTTTTGGCTTTTTGAACGCCTTCGTGGCTGCAATGCAGAATGCAGAAAAGTCCGCACACCTCGAGCTTTACATCAACACACACTGGATTACCAGTATCGTGTTCTTTGCTGGTCTTTCAAGACTATTGATGATAGTAAGTCCACCATTCAGCGTCGCTGAACGTTCACCTATAAATGCTATTTTATAGAGGTCATGGATCGCGGAAGTGTTCTCGGTGACGCTGCAGTTGTTGTGCCTCTGCATAACAATGAATGCAATGGTGGCCGATTTGTGGAATCTTCGCGTTCTGTCGGCGCTCAACGCATCCGCAATCTCTTCTGTAATTACACCGACAACGGTTCGTTCTCGGTAAAAGGATCTCATTTCCAGCACCGGCTAGGAAAAAAACCTAACCGACCTCTGTTGCTGGAGTGACAGTGGAGGTTTTCGGTCGCCAGACAACAACTTTTGACGCGGTGACTCTGGAATCATTAGCGCCCTCCATTTGCGAGGATAAGGGAGACATCTTGAAAGATGGTTCAAAAAGCTCAAATGGGGCGATGGAGCCCCCCCCCCCCCCGCACATGAAGAAGGAAGACTTCGAACATCAAATTTCCACGAAGAGTACTTTTGCCAGCCGTGGAAGAGGAGAAACGTTTGATAACGAGAATATTGGACGGAGACATCACTGTGGGCCGTTCGACAGTCACCTCGAAGAAAGCGGAAAAGCATGAAGAATTGCTTAACGGGTTTCCAAATACCATCCGACAACGTCGTAACCGGAAGTTCCCTCATTTCCTCAGATGTTGTAGCAAAACAAGCACACTCCTTTATTGAGATGTACAACGGTATCGACTCATTTCTCTCCGCAGTTTCTTTTCTTCGTCTATCGAATCTCGTCCTATTTCACGGCCGCCCAAGTTTCTTGTCATAGAAGCCATCTGAAGTCTCCCTTTTTCATCTGGAGGCAGTGCTTGTATCGCCCGATCTGAACTTTCGAACCAACTCTTCGCCAAAAAGTTCGCTTAGATCGCAAAATGACAGTAGCGCATTCCAAACTTTATCGAGGTCTTTCGATAGTTTCTTTGCTAGATGAAAAAGGGTTATCTCCACGAAAAATTGATTCAAAAAAGTGCTAATAATGAGAAAATATTTGTGAAGAAAGCCACAACTCAACTGAGCACCAACCTAATATGATATACGTAGGTATTAAATTTATAGGTAGCCCATGTGAAGATGTACAACGGTATCGACTCATTTCTCTCCGCAGTTTCTTTTCTTCTCGCAGCATACATACTATTTTTGCACTTCAATACAGCCGTCAATACTTACAGGCAGGTAAGGGTGAAAAATCACTTTAAAACAAATTTACATTCTACCTACCATTTCGAGGTATCAACTTTTCGCACAATTTCCACATCAGCTCAGTACCTCGAAATGGTTTCGAAAATAGCTGGAAAGCACCAAAAATGCATCTAAACAATGTAAATTCATAGGCCGAATCGTTTCAGCCACCGTCTGTTAAGCTGCTTGGTATGGGAACTGCGTTGGTTGTCTTAGGAGTGATACGCTTTATTTGCTATTTGTGCGAATTTTTCATGCTAACTGAGCAAGACAGGCTCAGAGCTCTCTTTGCTAACTACACATTGGATGAACCAGCATGGATTTTCACTCAGTTGGCACTTGGTAGGATCAGTCAGTCGCATTGATCACTGCTCCATCAGACACCTTTGCCTTTAGGAATTCTCTGCGTTTTATCGGCTAGAGGTGGCAAACTCATGAGAGCACTAGCATTGTCCTTAGCAGCCACTACTCTCACGCCATCCGTTTTCTACCTATGGATCGACTACAGGTACAGCGGCCTTCAGTGCACTAAATTTGCACAGTAGTGAGACACCTTGAAGAACATTTACTTTACACCAGATGGTTGGCATCATCACGCCTTTCTTTCGGAGTTCCGCCATCCACATCTCTCTGGCAAGCTGCTGGAGTTATAATCTCTTTGTGCAACGTGGGTGTGGTTGTCGCAACCCTGCTGCAACTTCTCTCCATGGTACGGATTATTTCAATTTGAGGCCCCCGTTTGCCAAGGAGATCTGCGTAATCGGAATTCCTATATCCTAAAGATTCTTTAGCATTCGAATTGGAGAACTGTGACAATGGATGGAAAGACAAAGGGTTTCCTCGCGCTCGTTGCAACGCTGTATTTAGTGCTGTCCTGCACCATAGTATCGCTCGATATGTACACCATTTGGGAGCAACTCTTTTACAGGTCTGTGATCTTTTGGATAAGTTTATATAACAAGAGCTGGAGATCGAACTTCACAGGTTGTTCCATGGAGCTGAACAGAAAACTCCATTTCTCAGTGCTCTGACTGCCATCTTTGCCATAGCGGCCTCGATGTCAAAATTCTCTCCAGTGGCTCTTCCAGCTTGGTAAGATTTCAAACTTCATTGGGAAATACTCTTTATCATGCTCGAAAACCGTTCGAATTAAATGTCTTAAGTGCCTCATTCAAAGCTAAATCAGAGGAGCTTGTCTTGCAAACGAAAAAATTTGTGCTCCATTGGTGTAATTCAAGACGAATTTTCTTTAGTAACTTTAGTTCACTCTGAGTGACTCATGCATGATTCTATACCTGATCACGCATCACTCTGCATATCTCGAAAAAAAAGCTGGGGAGTTACATTTCTAAGAAGCTCTCATTCTTAGTTTCCCCTCCATGCAAGAACTCCTCTCTGTTCTCTTCTGTTTCTTTGAGACACTCAAAGTACCAGTTATAAACCGGATGAAGTTGTTCTCTCCTGCCAGAGGCCCTAGTTTTAGAACGCGTTTCAAGGAATAGGGGGAGGAGGCGCCTGCAAAAAGATTAGATTGCTTAAGAATACTGGTGTGAAATACTTAAGAATACTACTGTGAATACTCTTGAAGCGAGGACGAAACAATGAGCCGAAAGTCGCGAGTAACCGTCAGCACTGGTTAAAGACAACGACCAAATTGCGAGATGCATGCAACTGTGGTGTATGAATGTTATGGCTTTCGCAAAGTCTTCTAACCATCAGAGGTTTTGAACGTTCAACCATTAAATAGTCGATGTCCGCTGAGTATGCTGATGTGCCTTTGCAACATAGATTCCACGGCTAAAGAATTTACGTGACCATTACAGACCAGGTGGCTGATGAATCTTGTCCCGCAACACCTAACTTTAATGTGTTAAGCTCAAAAATATCAGAGTGTAAAACTATGGATGCGCGTTTTCGTGCAAAACTAAAATTGTTCAGAAAATTCATAACAGAGCGCCTCAGTCAAAACCGTGTCAACAGTTACTTTCTTTATCCTTTTACATCCTCCATAAGGAAACCAATTTACTCCTGCAGGAATTAGCCGCGCTGTTAGTCAAAATAGGTGCCCATCCAAACCGAAACTTCTTTCGGGGCTTTTGCTTTTTTTTCTGAAGGAAAGCTCTTTAGCCAGAAACAGATAGAAGCCTGATTGTATTAAGTCTGAGCCATGCGGCAAACGAAAACTGGCTTCCCATCTTATTTCCTCTGAGTATTTTTTCTTCTAGTCGTTTTTTTTTGGCAAGATGGTGAAGTGGGTGGTCTGCGTGACCCAGTTCTGGTTATGGAGGTATGCCATACTCGCCTATGTAGCAAGAGTTCAGTCCTTCTTAACAGTCCACTCCTTCCTAACCATAAAGACCATATCATCTTTTCACGTGGATGACCAGGTTTGAAGTCGAATTACGTTATCTCTAGCCAGCTGCAATTTTTTTTGTAAATGGTTTCGTAATGGCTTTGTCTCATTCGCTATTAAATCTGGCTCGACAGAATGGTTCACCTGGTATAGCGGAGAAGAATTTGTTCGATGACAATTTTTCCTAGAGTCCATGATTTCCATCGGCAGTCTTCCGAATTTTCAAGAGATGAGAAATTGAAATTTTCCAAACAATTCAGGTATCCATGAATGTATGAATGTGCAACAAATTGCTTTTGAACAACTGAGCGTAGGTTTTCAATGACACGGTAAAGCTGAAAAAAATATCAGTGCGCATTTATAGCTGTACTTTTTGGTACATTTTTATACGCATAAAATACGTGGAATTCAATATGGAAAGGTGTGATGCTTAGCAGTAAAAGTCACACACCACAGAGTCGAGCTCATCGATATCTCTGGCGGAAGGTTATGGTGATAGAGACAGTGGGAACATCGATCAGCTAGCTTACGGTTATGCGCAGAATTGGGTCCTCACCGGAGAAGTGTCATTGTAGGCTCGACGAGCTATACCGGATAACTCGAACCACGAGCAAAAAGTCTTCCCAAGGACGTTTTCACGAAACCACGATTTTCGACCATGAGTCTTACGCGCTACATACTCTCTCGCTCCCCATATCGTCTCCGTTTCGTGCCCGTAGGGAAGTTTGGCGTTACAGTGAGTTTGCAGTTTGATCTCGAACTGTGAGCTCATCCACAAGTATGATCCCGAGTTGTCCTTTCACTCAACCACCATACTTAGATTTAAACACTTGGGTAAATGAAGCTTACTTCACCTATGCCAGAAATACACTTTATGTATGAATTCCATGAGAGTTTACGTCACAACTTTAGGAGATTACTACTACCCCCGTTAATGTTGGAGAAAGTTGCACTGATGTCTATGTGCAGTCGCTGATCAAATTCCAGAACTTGAATTGTAATCCTTTTTATAGCGTTTGCCTCTCGCTCTACTCCCTAAACTCCACAGTATTTCAACTGATCTCGTACTTGTACTTGTCCGCAAACGGCTATTTCGGTGACGAACTATGCGAACTGTTTTTCCCAGGTGCAACGCGGTGCTTTGTTTCTGCCACAAAGAGAGGTATGTTAGCTTTCTTTTGAGGAAATTCTCCTTCTCAGGCAATGAAATTGCAGAGGCCGCAATTCACTTCATCCAAGTCCTGCTAGATTTCTTCGTGGTGATTCTTTCCAGTGTTATGTGCATCGCTGCGGTACGGATTTCTGTAATGGTGAGGGCTCCGGAAAGCAGTGGAAATCGTAAGCTGGAGACATCGATAAGAGTATGTCACCATGTTCTGTCGCCTATCTGAAAACTTGGAAAGAAAAGTCTTCCAGTGGCTTGGCGTACTTATGGCGCTGTGCGGGTTGGCAGTTCTCGTGCAAGCTGTTGCCTTTTTCCGAACATCTACAGGTCTCCATCCAATGGCCGTCGTTTACATGGCACTCTATCACATGGCCCTAGCCGTGGGCCTCATCGTTTTCCCTCTCTATCAGGTGCCTTGAAATTCTATAGAATGCTAGATCCGTGAGCAAAAGAGCGGATGCAAAGTAGAGTTCTTTAGATTCTCTGCTCCGAAAACCTGGCATTCCATCCAATATCGCAAACAACGTTACTGATTATGTCTGTTGTTCGGTTTGTGGAGATCCTCACTCTGCTTGATTATCGGGGAACTGGAGATGACCTCTCATTTGCATGGAAAGTTCATCAGACAGCAGATTTTATTGCTCTTTCGAGTAGGTTATGGCAGCATTTCATTGTGCTGAATCTTTCTTGAAAATGACACGATGACACGGAATTTAGGCCACTTTGCCACGGCTATGCTGGTTATTCGATTAATGGGAAATGCTCTAGCTGATGCAAACGCAGATGAGCTGAGGTTCAACAATCCGCTCACAATTGAAGAAAACGGTGACTACTTACAACTGAGACACCAAGAAGAGTCTTAGCTTGTAAATGTCCCTTGTTTTTGTCTGTCTGTATAAAACTCTTTGTCTTTATTTGCAAGAAGTTGAGTATACAGCACATTGGTGGATGGAGGTATTGCAAATATTGCAACAATCTTTTTTTCCTTAGTTTTTCCTCTTTGTTTAGAAAATATAAATTTTTACATAGTTTGCAGTCAGAGTGGCTTGCTATGATATTGCAAGTTACTCCTCACAAATAAATAGATTCAGGCGTGAGACAGCAAGAGGCGCGCTGCGCACGCACACGGTCGGTGGTTCTATTGCGCCCTTGGCCAACCAAACCATCCATCTCTCTGGGTCGGTAACCTAGTACCAGGGAAAGCTTTGCACATCGTATGCTGGCTGCAAGTCATTGCATTCAGAGCCTCTACAATGCTCAGATGAAGTCGAATGTTGGTGCATTTCACGAAGAGATTGAAGAACGCCGACCATATTATCCTTCAACTATATCCTAGTCAACGCAAATTAACTGATCAAAACCCACTTCTTTTCGGAACATATCAAGGCGGAATAACCATATTAAGGAGGGAAAAAAGAATGCCATTCTTGGATCAGACAAAAACAATATCGAAAACGACAGTCCAACACCCCAGCCCCAACTTTAATCTAAGTACGAACTATGTAACCGCAACTATGACGATTTACACTATTAGGGTCGGAATTGACACCAGACTTGCACTCCTTGGCTTCTTCAATGAGTACATCAAGATATCCCTAGACGCTATCCTGGATCGTAATGTATTTCGCTTTCACAAGACCTTTTACGACTTTGTTTGCTGGCTCTCTCCCAAATCTGGGAGAATTTCATAGGACCACGAATTTCATTGGGTCAGATGATGAAATACCTCGAACTTGGGAAATCCAATTTCGGTCGCCCGTAGGTCGGATGCGCGTTTGCAACGGCCAACCGTAGCGTTTTACCTAAAGGATTCTTCTCAAATTGCTCCTCGGTGAGCTGTTTTTTGACGACGGCTTTTTTGGGGTTCGAAAAGACATTTTTTTTATGTGAAAGAAGCCAAATGGTACTGATCTGTCACTAGCGTTTACTTACCTAAATCCGTGTTTAGGTAAGTGGATTTCGGTCGACCGTCATAGTCGTGCTGGTTTGCGCGCGATGTGGTCTTACCTAAATCCGTGTTTAGGTAAGTGGATTTCGGTCGACCGTCATAGTCGTGCTGGTTTGCGTGCGATGTTGTCTTACCTAAATCCGTGTTTAGGTAAGTGAAATTCGGTCGACCGTCGGCTCTAATATGGTCGACCGTAGGCTCGAACACGGTCGACCGTCGGTTCCCGTAACGAAGTGTGCGCTATGTTTGACACGCTTTCAATCGACTAGCTAACTGTTAATACATAACTACTATGAACTTTTAATCACTGACAATCACTGACTATCATTGGCTATCACAGGCAATCACTGATAGCTATGAGAATGGCTTCCAGAACCAGATTTTGAGCTAAGAAATTGTGTTGGAAAAAAGAAATAGAGAAGAGCCTTCCCGAATGCCCATACATGACTATGGTGAGGTGATAATCATTGATAATCACTGATAACGATAAGAAAGGCTCTCAGAACCAGATTTTCTGATAAGAAGTTCTGTCCTTCTCGAAGACTGGAGTAGTCGCGTTCGTTGAAGAGATTGCGCGACGGGACTCCCACCAATCGGTTCAGCGTGGTCAATTTCCATACAAGTGAAAATTTCGGATCGGAAATCCGAAGCTCTTTCGTGAAAACAAAAGAGACCACTTCTGCTCTGGCCCAGGATGACGTTCGCGCAGCGGTAGTCGCATTCGTTGAAGAGATAGCGCGACGGGACCTTCACCAATCGATTCTGCGTGGTCGATTTAGTGTAGATTTGTGTTCTGTGTATTTTTTCCATAAAAAACGACGCGCGAAGCGCGCCTTCCTTGCCCAAACTAACCTATCTTACGGATAGGTGACTACATTTGAAATTTTCGGCCTTGGTCCCCCGGTGGAGCCGTACATGTATTAATGGAAGGTGCGCTGGGTGCGCATATGTGAGAAGGTGCTTGCAGGTAAGCCACGCCCAGTTGCAGGCCCACAGGCTTAGCCAAAAATACAGAATCTCGGCTTAGGGCCGCATGCCCGCTGAAGCTAGGTCCCCAGACGGAGCCGTACATGTGGTTGGGGGGGGGGGTGTCCAGGGAGCGCATCTGTTGGAAAATGCTAGCAGGTAAGCGATGCCCACCTGCGGGTAAGCTCCGCTCCTTTTCCTCGCTTTTTCACCATGGGTACACAGAAAACTAAACTAGAAAACTACGAAAATCCCGGTTTTTTGTTTATTTTCGCGGTTTTCGCTATTTTCAACAGGATTTTCACGCATAGGCTTGCAGACAAGCCACGCCCACTTCCGGTAAGCCGGGAAACTGCGAAACTGCGAAAATCCCGATTTTTTTGGCAATTTCTCTCGCAATACACAATTTACCCCGCTTTTGACGAAGTTCCCATGCGTAGGTTTCTAGTCAAATCATGCTCACTTGCACTTGCAATTAGCCCTTTTTTATACTTCTGCATTCACAGACGGACGCACACACATTGAAAACAAGATAATTGCAAAAAATCCCGATTTCTTGAATTTTCTCACATATTTTCCATTTTTCCCGCTTTTTGCGGAGTTTTTACGTTTAGTTGCTTGTCCTCATGACTAGTGCACTTGTGGATGGGCTTTTTCGATGTTTATGCATTTAAGTGAAAAAGACATAGAAACATTTGAGCCCAGAAAGCTGCAAAAAATCCCGATATTTTGCGTGATTCTTTATTTTTCGCATTTTTTTCTCTTTTGGAATGAATTCCATGGCTAGGCTTGAAGATAAGCTACGCCAACGTGCAGTTAGCCTCTGTACATTTCGTTGTGTTCAAATCGAAGAAAAAACACACTTACCAATGTACTAACACTGTATCCGGAAGATTTCAAAATTCTCGGTTCTCTTGGGTTCTCCCCATTTCCTGCTGTGTTTGCGGTCAGTAGCCCCTGAATGGTGAGAAAAATATCTGGAAATGGTATTTTTCTCATCCACAGATCATCGTAACCTACCAAAATTCCGAATTTTCTATTACTTTAATTTCTTTCACATT
>JBAJFG010000580.1:0-230887 GCA_037903475.1 Ancylostoma caninum
ACAGTCGGGTCCGGCAGCCACTGCAAATGGGCGCCGGCGGGCGCCGGCCGCCGCCACCCTCCGGCGCCCCGGTATTAATGAGCTATAAATCACTCGAGCTTGGGAGAAAGCGAAGAAAAATACAATTTTAGTCCATAGTAGACAGAGTGCAGTGGATATGTTAAGGCTATAAAGCAGGGGACCATTTTCACAACTTTCACGTTTTTTCATTTTTGTGATTTTCATGGGGAAAGATTTCTGAATACACAATAAGCGAAGCCAACTCTTCCATTTTCTGCTATAGTACACTGCTTCGCGAATACAAAAATGGCCGTTATTCTTCTAGAGATGGAGACAGTACTTCAGTTATCCCATCTGAATAATAAAGCTCATCCAATTCGGGATCCTCAGAAATAATTGAAATCCGTATAAATTGTTCCATATCCATTGCGAAGTAGTTCTACCGCTGTCATTTATCTTTCGTGGAGCAGTCCTTTACGGCGGAGTTACTCTCTCCCGGTTTCCCTCAACTTTGAAAAAGTGGTTTTCACTATTACTTACACTATTACTATTACTTACACTAACACTTATCGTAGTTTATCTCCGAAATTTATGCAAAACGTTGCCGGATGCCTTCCTGGACTACCCGAAGGAGATCACGGGGGACGTTCCAAGCAGTGAACCCCAAACACTGCGATACTTAACTCTGGATCTCCAACGGAGTGGAACCAGCGATAGGGACAGATTGCAATCTGCCACTCAAACCACTGAGCCATCCGGGCTACTTTTTATGTTGGAGTTTGTTGGATAACTGCAGCAGTCGTAGGCAGCATACTATATGTATTTGCAAAACGGGGTCACAGGGCAGGATTCGATCCCCTGACCACCACAACGTCGATCATTCGCTCAACCCACTGAGCTATGCGCGCACACGATGCAGCGTACAAATAGTGTCCGATCTTACTTACACTTACACTTATCGTAGTTTATCTTAGACATTTAGGTGAAAAGGTAGTTGGGTGGGGCCACTCCTGTGAAGCTTAAGCCTAAGCCTTAAACCCATTCTTAAGCATAGGGCTAGGCTTCTCTACCCTGTCTACTATGGACTAAAATTGTATTTTTCTTCGCTTTCTCCCAAGCTCGAGTGATTTATAGCTCATTAATACCGGGGCGCCGGAGGGTGGCGGCGGCCGGCGCCCGGCGCCCTCCGGCGCCCATTTGGTGTGGCTGCCGGACCGGACTGTATTAGGTTGGTGCAAAAATAATGCGCGCTTTTCGTTGCTTCATTTTCGGTGCAGAAAACTTCCGGTATTTCTTGTAACCGCTATGAGAAGTTTCATATGATTTTATAGCAAATTTCATGGCCTTTTCAAATATCTCATGCATTCCTACGAACCTGTTGCTTATCGACAACCACTTCCCAGTGAATTTAGACGACTTCTTCGAGGAGAATTTTTTCGAAGACTAGAGGGATACCACAGTTGCCTTCCGGAAATTCGTCGAGCCTACAAGGCCCTATTCGAATTATACGGTAACGGGAAAACATCTTTCTTATTGCCAAAGATTTGTGGATTACAAGAGCTTTAAGCCTTTCCGAAAAGATTGATTTTGAAACGAGTTATGGGGTTCGGAATCACAGGCATGAAAACGTGCATTATTTTTCCACCAACCTAATTACATGATATCGTTCTGCAATAAATCATAGCCATCTGGCAAATGTGGCAAATGCATAAAACAATTAATCAAGAGGCATGTTCTGCTCTAGTTACTATTTACACCTCATCACATGATCTACTTTAAAAACTTTAAACTGGCAATATCCACTGAAGCTCTAAACATCATCCGTGTACATAGCTGGCACGTCTAGCAAATTCCACAGGTCGCCGCTAAATCCTGTCCAACTGGCCATTCTGGCCCGCTTGGATTTTTTTCTCATTTTAGACAAGGTTTGTTGGGCTGTGAAGCATATTCTTGCTAAATTCAAATGGTCCTCTTCAAATATATGTAAGTTCCATATGTTCTCCATCTCATTCTTCACGCAGAAACTTTCTGTGCAAAATCAACTGACGGAAACAGAAAATGCAAAAAAAAAGCATGATGAAAAGATGGAAGATGTTAGATGTAAGAACAGCTATCGATCGGGGAAAGACCGAGAAAAGTTTTAGTCAGTAGGCTCAGTAGTAGTCAACAATCTTATGTTCATTCATACTTTTTAAAACCTATTTTTGTACCATTCCTATATTGCCTTTAACAGCAAACAACAGAGCAGCAGCGGAAAAAAAGTTTATTTCGCAAACAAATACAAATACGAAACTCCACCCGTACAAACAATTAATACTAATACCAGTTAATAATGTAGTAAAAAAATTAATACGTGTAATGATATGTGAGCGCAGTCGCGGTCAACCTGATCGAGTTCTGGTTTTCTCGCAACCGCTGAGCAGCACAGCCGCGTCGCGGCATCAACGCATTGCCGCAATTGTTCTGACACGTCCTGACACGCAGCACATATACGCCAACAAATTCTAACAATCCTGCCCTGGCGTGATTCACTACAGTCACGTTAGAACTTGTCAGAAACATTGAGATAGCGCGTTAGATCGTGTCATGGGTTGTTAGGACGAGTCAACTCTGCGTAGGGGCCAAAACTCAACCAACATGATTGCGACTATGTATTTCCAATAGTTATTAATCAATTACGTCAATTTCCTATTAGAATAGGTGATGTGGTCACAAATATCCCTGAAAAATGGCCTCAATCGATGCAGTCCAAGAGGTGTGAGGTGCCAATAGCCGTTCATGAAATCGACGTTGGTCACACTGTCGTAGAGGTGGAACGTGTCATTAAACGTGAACACTGGCTGATAGTCAATGATACTGCATTTGGAGCACATCGATACGGATTTAGCCACCCTTCGACGAGCCAACTCTATGCCTGACGTTGAGTTAAGGAATTTCGCCTAAAAGGATGAGGATGTCAGACATAACAAACCAGTTATAAATTCAGTTTTAAAGTAGAAACTAAAATAAAATGTATTCAAAATTGAACTGCGACCTTTGTGAGCACTTATTCAGACACTGGGCCGAAACTTCCGCAGCAGAATGCCGGAATTTCCGCAGGTAACCAGTCGGTTTTCTGCTGTTCTGCTGCGGGATTTCCGGTATCCTCCTGCGGAAATTCCGGTATTCTGCTGCGGAAATTCCGAAGCGCTTTTTTTCTCTGCATCTCGCACCCGTAAATCCCTTTCTGCTGCTGTTCTTCCGTAAGGCATCTCATTCTGCTGCGGGATTTCCGGCAGTTTGTCTTAGAATATGCTTGCCAAGCTGCTGATGGTGCATGCCAAACAATTTTGTACCTTGAATCAGTATCTGTTTGTTCTTTTGTTTCGGTTTTATGCTTTCTGGGTCTTCTACTGGTCTCATTTGTTCAATTTTTTTGACTCTTAATCTTATTTGAAGAAAAACTTGTTGTGTTCTACCATGTACGGAGTGAACCTATGGAATGTTGCACCCCTTTCCATTTCTGTCACACTTGTTCTTTTGAGTTTCTAGCCTGTAAAAACAATGTAAAAATATCCACAGAAACAGCTCACCGGCTTTTGAGATATATGCTGCCGGAAAGCAATGGTGTGAAGCCTATGAAATGCACGATGAGGTCGAGGAATCGCATTGAGGACATAAACATGGTCAGTGACACTCTGGGAAAGCTCGTTCAATCTGCTGGCTGCCTCTTTTACAATGTCTTCAAGCCCAGTCTTTGAGGCTTTCTCCGGCACATCAACCATATCTGTGTATCTGGAAAGTGTTATTCCAGCATGGATTTTCATCAATATTTTTTGGAAGCGATAACGAAGCTTTCGATGCACCTGGCAAGTATGAACAACACATCTGGTTTGTATGCCTTTACAGCTTCAAGGGATTTTTCGTGTGAATTTTGGCAATGTTCAAATTGTGTGCTCTTCGCAATAACTTCACATGCTGGAAATATATAAAACATTTACAAAACTACATTCAGTATAATTTAATAAGGAATAAAGACAAGAATTATGGCAATTACTCAAAACACCATAGCACCTCTACCTGCTATTGTGAATATTTTCACTTCAACTTCAGAGCTATGACACATCTCATAAACAATTCTGCCTTGATTTGTTGCATAACTGTTCCCAAGGACCATAATCTTGTGAGCAGGAGCGTCATTCTGAAAAGTACTAAGAATAAAGGCGTGAAGATTGAGAGGGACCTCTCGTGATGAGCTTTCCGAAATGACATACCTCTTTTGGAAGATCACACCAACCCCAAGGTCCGACGTTCCGATAGGTGCACTTCTCATATGAGAGAAACTGTGTATCTTCCTCGGTGAACAGGTTGTTGATGCGTAACACTTGTTCTGAAATGTGAACAACATTAAATGGAATGGGAAATAACCATGATAATATTGAGAAGACTGTTTTGTCCTTCTCTACTTGGAATTTGCGCACAAATGTTGCCCGCGCTGCCGCACCGCGCTTACGCTCGCGGTGCGGCCAGATCGATCGATAACTACAGCTCACATCAATGAGATGGTAAAGCGGCCGCGTTGCATGGTGTGGTGCTTCAACCCATTGCGGAACGAGCACATTTTTGCATGGGTGGCCAATTAATGTCTAAGCTCCGTTCTGATCAATGTGTTTCGTTAGTTTTTTTTTAAATTTAGTAGACGTCACATGTCCAAATGGAGACGAAAAGGCGTGATGCACATGGTGTATCACGTGGTCCGCAATGGGTTAACTAGTGCTCTAGGCTACAGGTAGGCAATGGCAACTACTTCTTCCGAACAGGGTGCAGGTGAGGAAGCAGTAATGAGGTACAGAAGGTTGAGGGAGAATTTTGTTTTAAAAATGGTTCATTACAACAAAAATGTTAGAAGCGTTGAGATCAAAATTGATTAGAGATAGAGGAGAACTGTCAACTGAATTCCCATAAAAAGTCTGGAATTTTCATGTTGTTCTTTTTAAGCACGCAGAGAGTAGAATGTTTAGAAAATTTTTTTAAAAATTGCACGTACCCATATGTAAGTGCGTTGTACTGAACGGAATATCGCAGACTTCGGACGAGTTACCCTGCTCTGCTGAACAGACTGGAGTGAATAGTTTTTTGACCCAGTCCCGTTCTCGTTCAAGGAAGTCAACATTCTCCTGTCCACTGATCATCAGTAGATTTGCAGCATAGAGGCAAGCAAGGACATAAAGGACGGTCTTAATGTCGGCTCGAAGGCACAATTTTTCGAATGTTTCGGTGATTATCACGGCAACAAGCAGTGAGAGAATAAGACCACAGGAGAGCCCTGAAAATTATTTTTTTATTGTTTTTCTTTCTTGACATCGGACAGATTTTTTTTGAAGTTTTGCTCCTGGAACATCCATCACAACTACTTATGCGATGTCAAAGTACAAGACGTCGTTCATTCCTCATCTATGCGGTTATCACCATAAGGGACGAGAGCGCAGACGATGAAGCAGGGGCGTGGCCTATCTCTGCTGATTGTTTGGTTAAGTGGGAGGTCTCGAACGCTATTGGAGGACTGCGATCTGAGTGGGCAAGATTTCGACCGGACCTTGCCTTTAAGTTCGTGCAGTTCCCGTGTAAGATCCAATCTGAGAGTTACTACTCTCTCCTTTTCTTTTTCAATCACCTTCAATAATCTTTTAAGATGCAGTTATAGAGCTAGTAAAATAATGAGAGACCTAGTGTTCTAGTGTTTGAACAGCAGAATATGTACTAATGTTTGAACATTGGACCATTAGGTCTCAAATGGACCACGATGCTCTCCTAACATAGGCCAAGGACTCACCGAAGCTATCCTCAATATTATTTTGCCTAAATAACGTGTATATTGGCCAGTGAACGAGGTATAGGGAGTACGAAATGTCCCCGATGTAAGTGATGTATTTGGATGACATAAAATATGCGTCACTGTTCGGGTGAAAAAGAATGAGACCGGCTGTCAGAAAAGTCGAAGTTATCCTGAATATAGGAAAGAAATGACGGATGTGGTTTTTTATAGAGAAGAAGAAAAAAGTGTTCAGTACGCAACTATTCCATGATCAATAGAAACGACTGTGCACGTGCTTTACTGTCCTACCTGAGAATCAAAGCATCAACAGATACAAATACGAACAAATTTGTGCAAATAACTGCAGCCAGGCAATATCCATAGTTGTTCATATTTGCATAGCTTTGAATCATTTCTTGATCTGAAACGACCACGATAACGTAAAGATGACTCTCACTGCTATTGATGACGCAAATAGTGCCGGTCAACGATTTTGCGAAACGAAACTGCCATCTGACCTGGTGCGCCGCGCCATCGACGCAGCACGACAAAGCATTTGGGACCTGTGCCTACTGGCGTTCAAATTTCGTTCAAGTTTTCCACTTTTTTTGCCTTTTTCCTCCCCTGGAGACGTGGAAAACATAAGCAAAAGCGTCAATAGCGGCAACGCCCGACAACCAGACCTCCTAGCTACGCGGCGCGTGGGCGATGCGTAGTGGCAGACCAGATAGCATTCATTTGATGCAAGAGCGATGGACCGGTGCTGTACCTGAATTCTCCGCCTTTCTGCCAGCTTGATGAACGTAGACGCCTAAAAATTAAAATAGTGAGGAGACACGCAAAATTCCGATTCCCTTTACTTGTTCAAAGGCAGCTCTCACGGAAGTCTCCACTCCCGGAGAAGGTCTTTTACCGTGTAACTGTTTTCCAGAGGATTATCATCGTAAGTAGAACACAAAAATGCCACCCGCTATTAGAGATATTACCGTGGACGCCGATGTCTTCCTATCGTTTTTGGTCTCCGCCTGCTCCAGCTTACGCAGGCTTGAGTACTTGCACATGCGCACCCGTCACCCGCCTTGCGGGTCTCGTGAACGCCAATGGGAGCGCAGTCAACCGCATGCAAAACAGCACCCGCTTTAGTAGACATTCCGCAGGTTCCGCACTGATTCGTCCTTAGATATAGTGCGTTTCACAGGGAAACGTAGTTGCGCAGAAATTAGAGAATGGGAGAACGCGAGAAATAGTGCCGTATTCGGAGAGGCAGACGAGAAATGCATATCACTAGCACGAATACTCAACTATCGTCGTTTTTGGAACGGACTGTATGAGTTCTCTGTCCATTAAAGGGAGCACCCATGGAAAATTTAGCCACCTAGCTTTCAGCGTAATATGTACGTGGATCGTGAGAAACTTTCCGGACTTCATCTCGGTGGACATAAGTCCTCAACGACCTGGCCACTGGCCAGCAAATTCACCCGATTTGAACCCGTTAGACTACTCCATCTGGGGAATACTGGAGTCAATGGCCTGTGCGAAGCCCCACTCGACAGTGGAGGAGCTGAAAAGGGATTTGACGAAAGCCTGGAATGAACTTCCCATGGACATCATCGCCAAAGCAGTGGGCGACTTCCCAGCGATTAAAGAAGTGCATCAGGGCGGGTGGTGGTCATTTCGAGCAAGAATAATTGCTACGATATAGTCTCCTAATATGCACAAATAAAGTTGTTGATGTTTGCTTGGCGCGTAGAAACCGTACACGAAAAATCCGTTCCATAATTTTGTGTCACCCTGTATTAGGTTGAGGAGCATAGTTGAAGTGTTCAATTTCATCAAAGCATAAGAAAATGCAATTTGGGAATGCTTCCGTTTTGCCATGTTAGAGCAGGACGGTCGAGCTACACTTTAGGGGTAGAGCAGAAAAATCGATAAATCTGTCATCACTGTCACCTATTTTCCTGCTGCAGTAGGATATTTAACTAGTTAGACAGTTTTCTGGGAAAAGAATTGGCAAAAAAGGAAGGAAACAGAATGTTCAACATATAGAAATAGCTCAAGAGAAGAAGTCTTAGGAAAAGTGTAAAAAACTAAACGCAACCATTAGATAGTTGAGAGAACTGAATGTTCATGGTGAAAAAAGGGATTGGATAAATTAGTAAAAAGTGAAAAGAAAAAAATTGGGGGAACCAGAGCGTAATAATGTAGTACGACATGAAATTGGTGAAAAAAGGTTAACATAAGAGACTGCCACTTGAAACCAGCGCCCAATTAGCGGATAACCATTTTGCGCATTCCAAGGAAGATTTGGGAAATCAGTGCGAGCTCGGAATCTCTTCAAATTTACGTCCTAGTGATCCTGCTGATCCAGATTTTACCTATTGTTCGTGATAGAAAACGTTCTAACTGGTGTGCTTATTGCAAAATTGACCCCATAATCGATTGGACCACGATTGAATCCAGATCTACGAGACGAAAACTTCCGTGGATACTGCCTTTGAGACTTCGGAATATGGCGAAATCTGCGACGCAAACACTCTTGTGAATGCTGCCTCCAGAAGACATTTCTAGAAATGAAACCCAACCTAGAACGAACTGCCATATTCGTGTATGAACGAAATTGAACGCTTGAGATGGAGGCAGTCTTATATGATACAGCAAAGAGACTGCGCCTTAAATAGACAATTATTTATCTTAATCCTTAGGTGACAAGTATGGCAGGTGCAACACTTACGGTAATCAAATCGTTTGGTGCGTTTCAAGAAGTTCTGTCCAACTTCTCCAGAAAACATTGATAAATAACTCACCCAACCCTTTTAAAACAATCATAGCTGCATACTCAGGTAGCATCTTGAACACCATAAATATAGCGGGAAACACAGCATAAAACTGCATTTCCACAGCTATCGACCAAGTGTGCGTAAAAAGATCCGCTGCTTTTGTTAACTGAAAAAAAGTTCAGATTCAGAAATCGTTAATCATATGTCGTAACTGAGATGTGGATCACAGTAGCTAACACCAATTGATTCCGAGCTCATTTTATGCCTACTTCATCAGAATTCAAAGGTATTTGCTGCCTAATTTGTAAAGATTTCAACTCAAAAAAGAATGGTACTCAGATACCTTTTTCGAAACAATGACAACTATAATTACCTACTCAAACCCGAGAAGGTTTTACACGTACATTGCCACACTTACCAACCATTGGCGTTGGAGCAAGCCCTCTTACTGTCCTCATTTACGAATTCTCACTAATCTCTCGATTTCTTCGCGAATTGTCGCGCCGTGCGCGACTCTTCCCTGCGGCAGGGTCCCTTAGCGCGCACATGCACAATGTTGCGGCGCGGCTAATTTTCGAATTCAGTCGATGCTGTGCTGTCACCCCGGATAGACGGGTCCTTCGATACTCTCGCGTCGAGGTTCATATCGTTGTCGTTTCTGGAGGCAGGTCCTCCTCCGGCTTACCGTGGCGTGCTCCGCGAGCAATACCATTTCACCATCTATTGCTACTGAGCTGCCCTGACCCTTCTCGTTGTACTACCATTATTGGTTGCCTCGTAATTGATGTCGTGTGTTTCTTCTACCATAAACTATCAGTCGTATTGTGTTATGTTGTGCAGGTAGTATGTTGTTCATCTCCGTACTTGTTCATAATCACCATGTGAGGGAGGGGGGGGGGGGAGGGAGGCGGGGCAATAGGCGCAGCAATAGGGACTGTGTGAGGGAGACGGGAAGATGGGAAGCGGGATCCTAGGTTTCTGGCCGGGTACGTCTGTGCGGATAGGCCGCCATTAGGTAAGTAGGAAGCACATTCTCCGCCGCTAATCGTGCTTGGGGTCTAACCTGAACCATTGAACCACAGATGGATCGTGGGGCACGACACTAATCGCTAATCTAATCGTAGAAAAAGGTAGAATGGTCGCAAATCGGAAGTTGTGACTGCCCACATCTCTGTGTCACTGTTTATCAGGGTGAATGGTAGGCTTGTTAAATACCTACCATCGTCTGGTATTCCTTGACGCTATCTGTCGCTTCGATATTGGTTGTGAACAATAGTGCATATTTAGCGGACTCCAAGTTAGAAGGTTGTAGATGTTCGAACAGAAAGACTCTCGAACAGATTAGGGACATCATCACGACCAAAAGATATGTCGGTAAAATTCGTTTCACACGACGGTAGTAGAAAAATAGTATTGCATTGGAGTCGAAATTCTTCTCTCGTTCGCACATCATGGACATCAGAAATCCAGACAACACGAAGAATCTGATTGGAAGGAAACATTTTACAATGCCGGTCAATCGTTTTTACATCACAAAATACAGCATATCTGATCTGTCGCCTGCTCTACCTACGCGGCGCGGCAGACCAGCTGGGCTCCGTGGTCGTCCAACGTTGCTGGTATTGATGTTACGGTTATATATGGCGTAATGCTGATTTGGCAACTTCAAAATGAAGACAATGACAGAAAAAAAAAACGCTGAAAAGCAGAACATCGCAACAGCAACGCTCTACAACTACAGCACTGTCTGTCGCGTCGCGTAGACGGTGCGACGTGGCAGACCAGAACTACGGTATCTCGTGTTACAGAAATCATTAACCGGATTACTATTTGTACAGTTATACATATAGGGAACTCTAACTGTCGCGGCGTTCGCCAGGCAGTGCATTCTGTCGTCGCACGTTTAGTTTTGGCCAAAGAGAGAGGAGACAAGTCTCTATCACGGGTGAGGCAGACAGTCAGAGTGCCGCGTCGCGGCAGGGTGTACTGCGTCGCTCGGGCCTCAACAGCTAGAATTTCTTGTAAAAAAAAGCAGCATTGAGAAGAAATCAAGGAAAAACAACCAACTGATCGACGCCAACGTGTCCATTCGGGAACACAGAAGGATAGAAGTGGAACAGCAATACAGAAATGATAGCTATTGCTCTGATTCCTTGTAGATCACTACGGTATGACTTGGCCCTAAATAACTTAAATTTTGCTAAGTCATAAAACAGAAAATTATGAAAACTTTTATTTTTTTAATTTTGAAACTTCAAGTTTTAATGTTTGGTTAGATATAATCATTGACTTGGTAACTTATTGTTAAGAGTTTTCTGAACTGGTGTGTAAATTAGTTCACCTTGTCTTACTAGGTATTGGATCCTCTTCTACATCTATTGCTCGTCCTTCACAGAGAAGTTCTGCAGGCATCGCAGGTTTCATTCCTGAATTTAGCTTTTCTCCAGTTAAAATTTTCGTTATGGTGCATGATATCATTCATAGTGAGATTTTTGTGGTTAAGCGCCTCATTCGATATTTTCTCCATGTTTGACAACAGTTTCATGCACTTCTCAGGCCCTTTATTTATTTGCTTATTTATTTACTTATTTATTATTACTTACTTCGAAAACTGAACATGACTGATGTTATGCGTGTAAACGAGGAATTCCACATAAACGACAACATGAACAGAGAATTAATTAATCAGCATAAAGCAAAAAGTCAAGAGAGACACATACATGTCACAAAAAAAGTTTTTCTAAACTTCATTCATTTAGAAGAGGGTAGGAATTTCGGTGAAGACGGTGGTCTTGATCAAATAAACAAAAATTGAGCCGATTGCGACTGTAAAAAAATTTTGTTTTGTTTTCTTTTGTATATAAGTCGTGGAAAAGGGATTTTCCCCCATTGGCGGTATCAAGGTGAAAATGTGATAAATCACCTTCGGACATTCCACTTAATAATTTGCCTACTACACAAATGTCATAAAGCTCTCTTCGTGGTTCAACGTTAGAAAGATTAGAGAGTTCATTTCTAATTTTTGCATTTGAATCCTGAAACTCTGGAGCACGCTGAACCACCTTTGCGAGCGAGAACATTCCTTTATTGAGTGTTCTGGATTTCCCCTGACATCATAGTGTCTTTATTTACGGGTGAAAAAATGACCGTTTCATTTTCGCTGGTTTTATTGCTTATTTTATTTTTATGTTATTGTTATTCCATTGGTCTTTTATTGGTTTTTTTATTCGCATTTATTTATTATTACTTACTGATTTTTAATGCACATTTCTTACATGTGGTTGGATGTTTATATCAATTGAGTCAGATGTAAGTTTTAAAGCTAAACTTTTGATAGGTCTATTTCAAAAATATGTGCACATATTAAATGTTACTTAACAAACACCACCTTACTAACTGCAGGAGGGAACCTATCTTTATATTTAGTTTTCGTATAAGATTTTTTGCACGAAACGAAAACTGAACAGACCATAAGAATTCAATATAATTCTAGAATTTATTGGAGTGAAGACTCCTCTTCACTGCTTCAGCGCCCAAGTTTTTTTTTTCTTTTGTGACAACCTCTGCCAGCACCGTATTTAGCCGAGAATGAGATGCATACTTTCTGTAGACATTGCATGAAAATTCCCAGAAATCTATCAGTTTTCTTAAAAGTCATGCGATATGCAATACTTGACTGTTGCATGATTAAAACAGGAGACATCTTCAGTTGAAAGCGCTAACCAGAGAACAACAAAGAGGAATAAGAAAACTAAACTCATATGAAGAGAAATGAAAGAATGTGGTATATTGAAGTATTGCACCAACGTGGCGTTCCTCGAGAATGAACTGGCAAAGGACCGGAAGCAAAATCCAGGAAGAGAAACTAGTTTGGATGTCTCCAATCCATATGTAACGCTCTTGAAACAGGAGGTAGTGCGGGATGTTCTCCGTTTGTTCCAGATATGTAGTTGCGATATGCTATGCTACATAGGATGGAACGGCGATAGCATCACTCATCGTAACTGGCGCGAAACGTTTCAAGGAAGACACCTAACCAAAATGTTAAGATACTACTACTCACTTACACTTCTTTGCTCAATTTTTTGGTAACTTGGATCTAGCCCTTACTTCATCAATGGTGAGAACGGTCACTTATTTAGTTATTTATTTATTCGCTTATTCATTTACTTATTTTTCATGTTTCCTGACTTGTCACAATGCAACCCTTCGCAAAGAAGGTGAATCAATAAATGACAATAACTCTGATAACTGACTGTGCAGGACGAACGCAGACCAAACAGCGTAATGGTTCGGGTAGAAACCCTAGCGGTTGCCAGTTGCTGCCATCTTCTCCTCTATTGCTGCTCAATCTGTCGGCCCTTTAGCAGCAATTGCTGAGGGACGGCAGCAATCAAGGGGAGAATCGCAGCAACTGGCAACCGTTGCTGCTAGGGTTCCTTCCTACTCGAATAATTACGCCGTTCGGGGTGCATTCGCGCTGCAGAGTTACCAGAGAAAGTAGTTATAGAAGGCCCAAAAAAGTAATAAAATTACAGAATTGAACTGCTGCCACGTGAGACTATCAACCGTATCGACCCATACTCCCACTAACAGAGGCGACTACACAGTGTCTGCACAGTCTCTTGAACCTAACAATTCACAGGAAAATGGGGTTCAAGTGAAACGCAGTCGTGGGCTCTGCATCTATAGATTCCTCAAAGCCATTTTCAACACACGTTTCTCCTATCATACGCGCCGCTTCATTTAAGGCAGTGCGTCACCTCGTTTCGTGAGCTGAGAATACCAATGGACTCTAGACCTTCTCGTCACGTTGATTCCAAAGATGTACGTCAAAGCTCATGAAAATGACGAAAACCCCGTTCCCGGAGGGTCCAATTGTGCAGTTCACGGACCACCTGGGCGGAGCGGTCCGTGAATGTGCTGGCTGCCCGCGAGGTCTGCAGTGTTGCCCGACACGTTCAGACGTGTCCGATCGATGAGATCAACGGCTTCACGCGTCCACTCGGCTCGACAAACTGTTACAAATCCCGTCCCGAAAAACGTTTGAAAATAGGGTTTTGAGACCTTTTTGTAAAATTTTAGGTATACCGTTGGATTCAGCGTGTCGAGGAGATTCAGAATCTGGTAAAAGCTCAGACACGAAAACGAGGTGATACACTGCTCTTAAGACCTGACACCTTGGTGCACATCGCGCGTTTATCGCACCAAAGTGATCGAAAGTGAGCTTCACTCTCAGCCGTGGTAATATCACGTCATGGTGCGTCCTGGTATACGAAATCTTTAGCTTTTCAAATTTTGACAGGTACTTTTTTAGCTTTTTATTACACGGCTGACGGTTCAATAGCTTTTAATGCTGTTCAGTATATTATATATGAGGTTAATTATGGTTGGATTTTTCGTATTTTTCATTTTAATGGGGCCAGATTGTTTTTTATTTTTTTATTCTCTAGTTTGATCCAGTTATCCGAATAAGCATCCCATGAACTTGTTTTTTTCCTAATTGGAGACCCATTTTAATGAGTTAGGGCAAAATCATTCCTCTACTGTTGGCTTATGCATGTATACTATTCATTTGGAGCGGTTTTTTACCTACCATAGTATTTATCGGTCTTATTTCTCAAAAGTTTGTTGTAACTCCTGCATCTGGTAATAAATAAATAAATCATTAGTCCAGACCTGGCTAATGTTGTTATTTGACTCACTAACGTGAATAGGCACAGGTATAAGTTCCTGGAATATGTATCTGTCACTGACACTGAGGTTTTTGTTTGTAATTTTTGGTGCACCTCGAGTGTAGATAATAAGTGGGTGTGTATCATCGTGAGGGAAAACGAGGCGGAACTTTCCCGCCCTCCACGATCAACTCGTCCTCTGTCCATTCAAATTTTGCATAGTCATGTATAGTGAAATCGCGCGCGAAGAGAACGAGTCAACCGTTGGGGCGGGAGAAGGATTTGAACGAACCAATCACAGGACTGTGCCACGCCCCGTTTTCCCTCACGATGATACACGCCCATAATAAGTAAATAAATAAAAACAGGATGAAGTAATATTGGCCAGAACTTCGGAGCCCCCGAAAATTCTCTATTACTGATTTGCAATCCAATGGGACGTTGAGCTCATCGGCAGCTGTTCCGTAGATATTCTAATTCCAGTTTTCACATGTGATGATATTCACATATGAAATCACATGGTTCTTATGCTGGTATTCTTAAATATTCATGAATTTCACAGCTATCAAAAATGGATATTACAATATGAAAACGAATGAGCGAATTCTATAGCAGCCTCTGGTACTAAAGCATGTAGCGTTCCGTGCTAGCACATTTGCTCCCCTTGAGTAGAGGGCGAGCCTTTGGAGCCCCGAACGATGCTCTGCTTCTACTTTGTAGCACTTGCGGTAATATTTACCTTCCATTCACTAAGAGAATAAAAAATCTATTCATCAACGACTGTTACAGGCACCTCTGCTTCTACCTGCCTTTGCTGACGGTGATCCTCCTTTTGTACTACCAGATGCTCAGAATAGTTTACGACCGTTACAAGAAAACGTTTGAATTTCACTGAGTTTCAGCTGCGGCATACTGTCCCGGTGGCATAGCAGAGAGAGCGGAAGTGGAGAAGATCATTGAACTCGTGAACGCTCGTCGAACAGCTTTAGTTGAAGGCAAACAGAAGAACGGTCTTACTGGTAACAATCTACCACCAGCAAAAGGCATGACTAAAATTGTGAGTTGAAATGGATTGCATTCGTTTTAAACTATTATTTTCAATCTCATGAACAATTGCTGGACTTAACCCCGCCTCCGTGTTCCCCAAAGTTGGAACTCGAGGCAGGAGCTCCTAGAGATTGTTTTCATGAGAAAACGGCGATAACAATTCTGACGTGGGACGGTGTTCTTGAGGTGGCAAAACTGTGTCGACGGTACAGCTTGGACTACACAAAGTCCTCAAGTCCTCCTTGCTTGAAACATAAAAACTAGATCTTTTCGCGCTTAGAGTCGGACATTTCATTTTTGACCACCTAAAACCGTCTCTTGTTCGATGTTGCATTAAAAAAAAGAGAAAATAAAGAGAGAAAACAGAAAGGGAAAAGTATTGATTCAGTCTTGGAGCTGCGAACTAGAGGAGGCTACACAGAATAATTTGTTCGGCAAAGGATGCCTCAAGGATCCACCAGGAGATGCTAAAGGAAGGGCTGAAATCTTAGACTCGTATGTTTTAAACTCCTCCTTTATCACCATATTCCTTTCAAGAGTTTATAATTAGCGAATCCATTTGCAGCAAAGTAATAACAGATATACAAGTCTACTACTATATATAGAGTGGGTGAAGTAGACCTCTTCTCAAACTTCTTCATTAGATACTTTGAACAGTATAAAATGAAATTAGGAAGAAACCCAAAAAAAAACTAATAACAATTCAGTTTCTTTAGTTACGATTTACGGCGTCTTTGGGAAGTTTACGATTTATGATCTACGAAAATCAAATTTTTTGTCACGCACATCCCAGCTAAGCCGATATAAACTCTCAGCATCGTCGCTCACCTTATTCCGAGACGCAATGACACGGTTTACTTATACACCGTCACTAGATTGAGGGAATGGTTAAATATTAGGGAAGATGATTAACTTGAAACCCACTCGAACTTCCGGGCTAATATCCAATATATCTTATCTATTCATGGTAAACTCGCGTTGACGATATGGTGGTACGATTTATTATAGTTATTCTAAGGACTTCTCCATGGTCATTTTAATTCTCTCATTTAACTAATCCTCACTGCAGAGATTAATACTCGCGTTTTTTTTCCCAGAATATGTAAGGCAAAAATATAAGAAAATAGCAAAAATGTCAGAACTTTATCAATGAACTGATCTGGGCACGCCACAACCTCTAATTGATACTGAACTTTGTTGTTATGCATATACGGAAAGGAAGTGTGACAGTATCCATTGCCGTTTCAGAGGCCTCATAACCTCATCAAACCAGAACCTCGTGTCTTCAATACAACAAGTTCTTGCTTCTATTGATAGGACACCTATCCCCTGGTCTGGAGCCCCTACGCTGAATTACGTCTCTTTTGTTAATGATAGATACCCAAACGTAAGTCTGATTTTGAATCCTTCAGAACACTCCCAATAGTAAATACACTTCTGTAGAGTGGTTAACTTAGTTTATAAAATAGCGATGATTTTACGTAGACATAGATCCATGCTGAGGTCCTCTCTACATAAAACAAGAGAACACGGAAAACTATTACTTTTTTGCGTACAAGATCCACAACGTATTCGAAAAATAACCTGAATCAAGCAACATTAGATAAGATGTAGCACAACAAGAGGCGAGAAAGACGTGGGCAAATCTTATATTAGGAGTATCTTAGGAGTATCTTATATTCCCCCTCTCCCACGCCCTTAAGAAAATGTAATGAACATGAGTTCAGCTGATGCGGTCAACTACTACTGAATTGGGATGTGTGTTCTTAACTTGTTCCACGGGTACAGATAAACAGTACACATCCTACTGTCTGACGAATAATCGGTGAGTTCCATAATTGTGAAGTTGTGTTTAAACATCCCAAATAGACGTAAGGACATATGACTCTCTACTTTGGTGGTTACCTTCTGACAAAATTTGAGTGAATCTATACTATACAGCACTCAGTTTATCTTTCTAGTATTTTCGCAAGCGCTAAAGGAACAGCTGAAACACAAGCAAATTACAGCACAAAAATTACCTATACCATATCAGATTTCGTGGCGAGATAGTTCGACCTCATTGATCAATTTTTTTGCCATCCTGTAATGGTGAGAAGGAGTTGCATACATCGGTTGCAATCTCACTTTTTGGGATGCATTTACTTGCTATTCAATCGTAGTTGACCTTTGTACATGGATTGCGAGCATATACACAGTGGACGTCGATGGGAATGCCTTTTTTGCAGACTCGAAAAGCCCGCACCGCGGCTGCTTCATTCGCTCTATATTAGTAAATCAGAGGTTTTGACATGTTTTAGCCCTGACCGACGTCAATGATCAGGGATGGTAGTAACTTGATCGAAGTTGGCATTTAATACACAACTTCAGTGAACAGCCAAGTGCGACTTACGATTGCCGAAGGGGAAGAAATCTTTTATGTTATCGCCACATGTCAACTGGAATTTCGAATACAGAACGCTGGTTGCGAGGGGAACCGATCACCTGAGCAAGTCCCTATGGATGGGCAGCACAACCTCTGCGCCACAGTACGTCTGTTTTGACAGTGGATGCTGTGAGCCGTAAACTACTGCTCGTGAGTGAAACGTTGCAAAACATCTGCACGCCGTGAGAATTAAACCCCTAGCATCAAAGTAGGATAGCGCATATATTCCACTGCAAGGACGGCGCCCATGTTCCACAGTACGCAGATTCCATCCGTGCAAGGATTTGGCGTCTACAGCAAGAATTAAATGTTCCCATTCAGCAAAACGGTGACATGCCATGCAGCTTAGCTCCTGTGTAATGCATCCGAAAAACCATTTGCGAAGCAATTGTCTTGAAGAGGTCCTGATCCTCTGCACGACATCACTACGATCAAGCCTCTCGGTCACTACACCATCCACCACTCCTAGCATTTGCCAGCACACAAAAGATTTTTCACCTGTCAGTAGTGAAGAATCTTCGGCTTCGTGGTTCGAGCCGCTAGTTGGAAGCTAGCCAGAGTGAATAAAGCTGCATTTGATCAGAAAGCACTTGAATAATCGTTTGCAAAGCTCTGACATTGCAGTGGACTTGAACCAATTCCACGAGGAACAAGCCTCTTGACCACTACGTCATTGCCATTTCTATGCGATTAATGTATTCTGGACAAGAACACAGTGTGGTTAATGATCTTCTTTGCATTTTCTGTACCACCTCGTGATTGAAATGCAAATGTGGACGCGTACGAATAGAGCGCGGTTGTGTCGGCGAAATTGTCAACAAAATCGAAAAAGTCAAAAAAATCAGGGGTACTTTTGCTGCCGATTTCGGAAGGTGTCTGCGTCACGCTTTATCACGCGCTCTATCACGCACGCTGACCAATCATTGACGACGTCGGATTTAGAAGTAGATCAGGCGATCTCGGGCTCCAAATGTCGATGAAATCTCGAGATTCGCTCCAATTTAAGTGCCAATTTTCAATCCAAGCTTAAGTACTGGTTATATTAGGTCGGGAACAGCATATTTCTAAAAGTCATAATTGATTGTTAATTGGCACTTAATTGGGACTTACACCTCAGGTGAAGATGGCAGTTTCGACTAAATTACTACCACCCCAGAAGAACCTAACCTACCAAGAAAACCATATGGTTTACTGTCACGGCAACGGATCCAGCGGTCGCGCTGAAGACTTTCCGAGTCCGCAAAAAACGTCATTCCCAATGACGTTCACTGTATGTATGAAACATACACTTCATTAAAAATGTTTGCTCATATACTGACTCAGAACAATTTTTACGGAAGAAAACGTTGAATTTTTAGTCCACTTGCTAACGATGAAGTGATATACGAGGTAGGAACAGGAGTGTGCAGTGGATGTCCTCAAGGGACTTTCTGTGAGGTTGATAGCAAGCTGTGTGCTTCTACACTCTACGCTCCAGGAGAAACATTAATCACAGGTCGGCTGCTTTCAAAGGGCAATATTTCCCTATTTTTTCTGTCACTTACCTAACGCATGTATTTGGGGATTTATCTGATCTGCTGCGCAGCATTTTGTGCTGAAGTAAATGATATTCGAGAAATGATTTCCTCCGGAAACTTTACAGTTAGTTTCCCACTTTTCTCCCTTACTTCTTTTTTTCCCGCATGACATGCGTTTTCCTTCTTTCCATCGATTATCGGACACCTACCACCCGCGGCGCGTCAGGCCCTGGTACAACAGTGGGAGAAAAGCGCTGTTCTCAGTCTTTCCTTAATAAGGATAGCTTAGCTTTGATCTAAAGTGATCAATAAGACGCTGTAGTGACGTAGGGCATCTTTTAAAACACGTACGGCTGTTTCAGGAAGAGCCCAAAGAGGCAAAATGGCCTGACGCTGCGCGTGCGGGTGGTAAGTGACCGTAGACGGAAGCTGTTAGAATGAAAACTCGTAAAACCTACTGTCTAGTGATCTTGCTGATTTCGATGTAAACTATTTAGTACTTGTGGTTAAAAAAAAGGTTCCTATTTATTGTCATATTGCGAAATTGACCAAATACTTGATTGGATCACGATTCACTAAAGCCCTAAGAAGCGAAAATCTCCATGAGTTCTGACTCTAATAATTTCGCTCTTTCATAGGGTTCAAATGCAGAAACAGTTTGATTGCCGAGGAATGGAGAGAGAATATGCTGAATGTGCAGAACGATAATCGTCGAAGGTTAGCAAAAGGCACACAAAGAGGGAAAGATGGTGCATTACTTCCTACTGCAAAGAATATGAACGAATTGGTGCGTGAACCTTTTTAGTTTGTGTGCATTTTGGCTACGAACTGTCACTGATATTAAGTGAAATGCATAAATAAATCGGAAAAGAAGTGATGATCAGACCATATTTGGTGCGACGCGCCTGCACAGAACATTTTTAGGAAAAATTAAAGTTAGGTCTCTATCTAAGAAGAAAATTAGGCCTCAATCTCCATATCTATCCTTCCCTATTAATGATGAACTCCAGATTTGGGACTGCTCACTAGAAGATGCCGCACACGAACTGGCTGCAAAGTGTACCGATAATGTAACACCGCCTGCCAACCATGGAGCTGTGGCATTATTGTAACGTGGCAGAACTTCTTGAAAATGATGCACCTATTGCCCAAATCCACATCGCTTTTCTCAGGATATCGACTAAAGCAAATCCTTGTAATGCAACAAGTATGACTGAGCAAGCAGTGAAAGACGTGTGGAAGGCGGGAGCCGATAGACAAGAAAATAACAAGAGGGTGTCTGGAAATGACGACTTTTCCCAGGTACCACTTGGTAATTTCCACAAAGCAGAACTCAGTTATTTTAACATCTCTACAGATGGCTTACTACAAGACCAACGGAATTGGATGCTCCTATAATTGGTGTACAGGAAAGCTGTCTCTGGTCTGCGTGTATAACTATGAGTAAGTGAACCGACATCCATGAATGTTGCCGAGATATTTTAGTCTGCCGTCTTTCTAAAGTGGACAGACTTCCGAGAAAACGGTTGTACTTGATCCAAGTGTGTTTTGCCTCAGTAATGGAATGTGATAGTAAAGATAGCCAGATATATGATATTTTCCTCGAGAAACATGCCCTCTGAATGAAGGGGAAAACGTTTCAAGAAAAGCCCATGCATTCCGAAAAAAAAACTGGAATAACGATTTAAGTAAAAAATGTGGTAAGAAGGCTAGCCTTCGGTACTCTAAGATCCACCAGCACTTATGTCACCTACGGCAATTTTCGTGCTTGAGATTTTGATCTCTTTTTCGTTCGGATTCTTTTGAAATTTGAACAAATTTCACTCATATTTTCAGTGAATTCCAATAATATCCAGAAGATTTATCACACTTTCCACGAGTTCAGGTATATCTTCATGGGGATTTGCCCGGAAACCGCCTCTACCTCTGATAACTGTGCAACACAAACGCAGCCCGAACGGCGTAATGGTTCGGTTAGAAACCCTAACAGCAACGGTTGCCAGTTGCTGCCATTCTCCCCTTGATTACTGCCGTCCCTCAGCAATTGCTGCTAAAGGGCTGACAGATTGAGCAGCAATCGAGGGGAGGATGGTAGCAACTGGCAACCGTTGCTGCTAGGGTTTCTACCCGAACCATTACGCCGTTTGGTCTGCGTTCGTCCTGCACAGTTATCAGAGATAAAGTGAATAAAGTCGTGACGTAATTGAGATGTACATACTGAAAAAATTAACTGTGGATCCAAATATATTCCCAAACCGTGACAGGGTCGGTAAAGAAATTTGGGCCACACACACACAATTAGGTAAAACACGAGCTGACCCTATCGAAACTAAAGTTATTATTACTGTGACTGTAGAAGTTTTTTTTTATATTAAAAACGTTTCAGTGGAGCAGCCAAAGCTGTTAAGAATCTGTACGCCAAGGGCGGCGCTGGAGATACATGCAAGAGGTGCGAACCAAACAGAAACCAGGAGAACTGTGTGAATGGACTGTGTCAAGTGCCGCTCTCGTATGGTAAGGGGATTTTCCAGACACTGAACATTGGAGGAATATGGCTAATCTTCATCTCTCTCTCTTCAAATCCGCTTTTCGCATGACTCACAGCTCCTACAACGACTGCGCTAACCATATCTATTAGTTGTCTATTAGTATTTTTAGCATACTACGGCTCTGTCTCATTTTCAGTCCCTACCACTTCCACTATATGCCCCAAAGCGTCTTCAAACAACGCTGTATGGGTAACAGACGATCTAAGAACTATAGCTTTGGACATGCACAACTATTACAGGTACAGTGAACGGCAATGGCGGTGGCCCATCTGCGGCCTCGAGAAGGACGCAGCGCAACCGCGCAGCGCGTGCCGACACCGGTGTCGTTTGCTACCGGAATGCTATTTCTAGTCGCTTTCTTCCCGATTTGGTCAAAAATCATGAAAATCGGGCAGAAAAGCGCTAGATATAGCATAACAGCAGCAGAAAACATCGTTTACGAGGTGTGCGGCGCGGTAGCGCGGCGTGCTTCTTGAGGCTGCGGATGGGCCACCGCCCATGACGTCCACTGTAAACAGAATATTTAGTACCAAGTAAGAAGGAACGAAACTAGTTTTGTAACTATTTCAGAAGACTTCTAGCTACGGGATGGGCAAAAGACAAGCAAATTGTCTACGCTAAACCGGCGGCTGCTATGCCCGAATTGGTGAAGTCCTTTTCTGAAAAAGCTAGTATAATTTCGAAGATGATATCAATAACATGTGTTCAGACATATGACTGCGATCTTGAGGAGGAGATCATGAATGGGCTTATAGATTGCCCTGGGAAGCCCGTGACTACTCGGAAGAGTCTTGCAAACAATTTCAAATTGTTCAAACCATACAATTCCCCCGTGGAAGATGCTCTTCAAAAGGTAAACAGTAACTCCCGAATAGCTAACATCCTAATCTTTCTTCTGAATACAAGATGGTTCAAAGTTACGGAGACTCACAAGAAGACCC
Organism: Ancylostoma caninum; assembly: GCA_037903475.1. NCBI lineage: Eukaryota > Metazoa > Nematoda > Chromadorea > Rhabditida > Ancylostomatidae > Ancylostoma > Ancylostoma caninum. The sequence continues at coordinate 22,726 of JBAJFG010000580.1, forward strand.
ATACCAAGTGTTAGAAAACAAATTTACAATTACGTTTCCAACATAGTATTTCTCATCCACCCATGAGCAAAACCTACCTCCATATTTCATGAATTTTCCCCTCAGCGTCAAGAAAAAAACTGAAGAAATTGGTGTAGGTGCCTAGGGGACCGCGGAGGTTGCCTTTCCGCAGTTAATCCCACGTTTTTGGAAGAGTTTGCCCCTAAGATTAAACAATTTTATGAGAGCTCCAATTATGTTTCGTCCTGGGAAGATTATTATACTGGAGATCCCCATGAATGAATACAGGGAAAGGTGAAGACAAGAAAGTGGACATGTCTTCCAGAGCAAAATCAGCGCGAAAACGTTTGCTTCGGCTATTTCCTATTTTTTTCTATGTTTAGGTAAGAGAGTGGAGCGTAATATGAGTAAGATGGTCGGGAATATTGTCTAAAGTCCCAAACCTAGGCAATGTATTCTTCACTTTACCTCTACAACAGGTCATAAAGGAATGGTGGAGCCCTCTAGAAAACATAGGAATCCCAGACAATAAGTACCATGATAGCATGGAAGGCACGGAATTGGGGAACTACGTGAATGTGAGTTTCCTATAGAGCATTCTCCCCTATCGAGAAAATTTAGTGAAAACTTTTCCAGATGGCATTTTACCAGACTCGAAGAGTCGGTTGCGGCGTTAAGGTGTGTAACAGGGAGGGAAGAATAGAGGTTCAGTGCGGATACGTGATGGATGAGTAAGTTTTTTCCTTACCGTACCTAGGAAAAGGCTTCAAGCACAGGGTTGAACACACCTTCATCCCCCTTTTCCTTTTGAGCGAGTTAACATTTAACTTGACGACTCCATAAACTGCTCCACCGCATATCCCTCCGTTTGCGCTCAAACCTCTCACTCCCAGAGGCGATGACCCCGGGAACGTATATTATAAAATTTGAGGGGGGGGGGGGCTGGGAGCGTGAGCATGATTGAGATCCACTTGTTGCATCATGGCATCATTAGACTATACCTAGGAAAATGTCCCAAATGACTCACCTTTCCAGGCCTATCTACGATGGTGACAACATTTACGAGGTTGGCGCTACCTGCAAAAAATGTGCCAAGTTAACGCCTGCCATGAAATGTTCCACTCTTGGAGGACTTTGCATTCCGTGAAGCCGCAGTACTTCCCAACATTTGCTGTTTGCAGTGTCATAATCTAAGAAATAAAGCTTTCCGCACTTTACATGCTTTGCTTTCAAACCTTCATGAATAACCTTCTTCTAACACTAAGTCAATTGTTGGAGCAAAAAACCAAAAAATCAGTGAAATCGATAAGTCAATTTTTTGTGGTCATCATATCTGCATAGCAGACATGTTCTCATCGCTCATGGGAAAAAATTGCAAAAAATCGATGGAATAAACAAATCGATAGTCCGAGCAAAATGATTGTCGTGTTCGCAATCGACGTATTGAGCAATCCCAGTAGACATGTCCCCACCACTTCCTTGGCAGGAAGAGTGGGAAATCAATAAGATCAATATAATCGATAGATCAATCAACAGTCGCTCATAAGAACTAGCGTGTGACCTCCGTCAGGCCATCAGGAACCTGTATGCGAAAATTGGTACGAATCGGTTCACTCTATTACATACATGCCCACAAATACAGCATCCAGAATCCAGCAACCAGCATTCAAAATCCAGCATCCAGAATCCAGTACCCATCTTCCAGCAATCATAATCCAGAGTCCAACATCCAGAATTCAGAATCCAGCATTCAGGCTTTGGTTACACGACTATCCTCAACGGATGATCGTCAAACGACATCCTGCATCCCGATCAGTTCTTCTTGGAGCTTAAAATCGCCGAAAGGAGACTTCGCGAACCAGTAGCTCACCGTCCGTTGAGAAGCTGATTCCGAGCTAAACCAAAGGCAAGAGTATTGGATACTTCCTATGAAGAGTGGATCCAGCTCCAAGTCATTAGCCATTATCATCCGAGAATCGTGTCGGCTCATCATCTCTTTGCGACTCTGTAAAACCACTTAGAACACACCACGCTGCAATATTCAAGGCCGTACCAGAAGGTCGTATAGGTGACTTTGAACTTGCTCAAATTAAACAGAGAATTTTATTCATTTCACCGCAAGAAGGCAACTATTTTCCCCTCACTCTGGTATAAAATCTACGACAATACGTTAAGACGTTTGTGCGGGAAGCAAAATCGCAGCCCAAGACCGATATAGGAACTTAAGAAGCCGAAGAAAAATACTGCGACTACACTGGGCCCTGAAAATCTGTTGCAATCTGTGGAAATGCTGCAAATTCTCTGTTTGCACCGAGTTGCAGCGACGACGAAGAGAAATTAGACAGTTAGAGACACATTTCTGCCCGCCCCTTTTCTGCCAACCGTTAAGCAGTTAAGCAGCAGTGGCGGATGAACAAAGAGGGTGGGAGGGGGGGGGGGGGCGTGGGAGAAAAAGTGGGATCTCAGCCGCTTTAGGGACCTAGATGGAAAATAAAATTAATAAAAATATTAACCACAATAATAAATTATAAACAAAAATTATAGTAAGAATAATAATAATAATAATAATAATAATAATAAACAATTAAAAATAAACTAATACAAGATTTTTATTTGTATTGTAAAGTAATTTCGAAAATTTGGCGACCCATTCTCGGGGGTGGGGCGTTTGGGAATATTTTCCAGCCTGTAGCCACAGTAAATGCAAGGATAAAGAGATCACCGCGAATGTGACTTGTGACATCCTAACCAAAAACCAAAACAAGTATAAATAGTCATTTTATTGTAGATGCATACGAGTTTTCAATGATGATTTCTTAGTAATTTTTAAATGAAAGAGGACAAGAAAACTAATGATTTGTAGGAATTTTGATCTCGTTTCAGTAACCATATAATGTGATTATACTGAGACTTCCGCTGGTTGCCGGTTTTCCAGCAGTGGAGCCTAAAAAGAGAAGAACGACACAGATGCTGGAGAGAGAATGGCCCACGCTTAGCATATACCTTTACCTTTTCGTCTCCTTCACCCAACCAGAACTTCTGCTCCTCTTGTTGTTCGTCGTCCTGAGTCTGAACATAGGAACACACTTTATTTATTTTTTCAAAAGAATGCTTTCGGAGGGATGAATGTGGCCATTGGAGAATCAAAAACGATGATGAAATTTCACGGTCTTGGGCGTACTGAAAGCGAAAGTGACTATGTCGTGGCGCGATTCTGTTCAGAAACGCTGCACACAATCGTTCTATCAGGCAGCCTGGACCGCTCGATGCACTGATATACAATGAGGACTCTGGCATGCTTGAATGTCAACGTAAGATACAAAATCGCGGCGATTTAGACACTGGGCGATTGCAAATTGTTTAGCTGCTCTAAAAAAGGCTATCAGAACAACTATTTAATTTGTGCGCTTAAAATCGCAGCGATTCAGCCACTCAGGCAATTGTAATCGCTGCGAACCAAAAACTCGCTCACAATAACTTAGCCACCCGTGCAATGACAATCGCGGCAACTACATATCTCACTCACGAGGTGAAAATCGCGGTGATATGGTCACTCACCCAGGGCAACAGGTGAGATGTACATTTTAGTGTGACTGTGATCATGGTGAATAAGTCATTTGTAGGGTGGAGGTAATCGCGGTGATTACATTGTCAGCGCGATTGCAATCGCGGCCACATAGTCGCTTCTCTACAATAATACGCTGAGCCTTAGGAACAGTCAAATGTTGAGAAGAAAGCGACTACATCCCGCATTATATTTGCAAAGAGAATCTGAATAGATTTCAACACAAAAAAATAAAAAAAAAAGAACAAAATTATCTTCTGATGAACGTGCATGTATAAAAATCATGTCAAGGGATCATCCAAGAACATACTATGCAAGCCATGATTCTATATGTAAGAAAAATATGGAACCAAACTATCAAAACACACTTACTTTAGCTGGTTTTACAACTTCCAAATACATGCTATGCTTCTTGACATCTTTCCTATGGAAGGGATCTGTAACGGCTCCTGACTCTCGTGTTGAAAATCGTGGTGATGACGTAAATCCTTCGTTATACACGCTCTGTCTAGTCTTCGCATCTAGCTTAGTCAAGTAGTCAGGATGGATATATTTTCTGGAAAAGTTCTATGTATGCTTCACGGATTTGTTTTATTTTAATTCGTTGCTTCTAGTACTTGGGACAGGTTAAATCAGAAAGTAGAAGCACTCTTGTACCTTTCAGAAACACTTAGCTGACTGCCTCGAAATTTTATTTATTTATTTATTCATATATTCATTTATTTATTATATGCACTCTGAAGTCCTTCCCAATAAAACAGAAAGGGTAAACAAAGCGATGAGCAATGTTGGAAAGACAGCTTAAACCCAACGGAAAAAAGGCAGTCTTAAGAGGAGAACGTAGCATCCAGTGCTTCTCTAAAACAAGAGAAAATAGATTCGCCTATTCAGAAGGAACCCATTAGGCGGAAATCAGTAGTTCCAACGGAGAAGGCCTTGTCGTCGTTACCAGTCAGAGGGTCCCGATCCTCGAAGAGAACCCTGTCACACCAATTCTGTTGTGAAAAAGAACAATTACAGCGCTGTGTCCCTCATTCACCTTTCTCTTTGTTTTTTTTTTTTCATTTTTTTTGCCTGCTTTGCTACACGTTTCCTACCATACACCTACACCAACGTGCTCTACCCAAACCAGATAAAATGATTTGCTAATGTGGTGGCTAACTCTGGACGGTTTGCTTCCTTCAAATAATATTTTTTCCAACACTTTTTTGAGCAACTATCACATTGGAATAGTCGAGCCACGAGTTCCCCCTTCATCAATCGCCTGGAGTTCGCACAAGATTGAAGAAGTTCCAAAGAACCCTCCCCAGCATGCGTTTGGACAGTTGTATGCGCATGTGACCTCAAAGAGCAGCGATCCTCCAACGATATACTATCATATGCGCAAATTTTTCCAACAATTTTTCCAACTATGTGCAAGCATGAGTTGAGTAAGCCAGGTTATCTTGTATTCGTCCATTCTACAGTATGTTCCGTCGCTTTATACTGACTAGTAAATAAATAAATGTATGAACATACATGTTCGGGTTATTTCTCATGAATTTAGCCATAATAGCATATGAATGACACCAATCCATGTGCTTCTGAAAAGTTAGAAGTAGCTTGCGGCCAAAATAAAATCGCAGATCAGGGATACGTAGCTTAAGAATTAAGTAGCTAGTTAAATAGGCGAATTCTTGGGTGATTACCGCGGTCAATCTTCAATGCGGTCAAATGTTTTCCCCTCAGAACAGAGTCATCAAATTTCAGTCCATAACTCTGAGACACGTGTATCCAAAAGTGGATAACTTGGAACAACACTGGGCTACGACTTTGTTTGACATTTCGATCCACCTTCAGAAAAGCTAACAAAAGTGGATAGGCCTGAATGAGAATAAAAAGGGAGAATGTGGAAGAAATAAGCTTTTGAAAGTGCACTGGATGTTTCCTGGAAACAATATTGCTTTTCCTTCCTATGTGCAATGTTTCAAATTTCGGGACTTGGAAATGCGACATCGATTTTGCAACAAACTAATACTTTCTTGGTAAACTTATTAGCCGAACACGAGGTTAGTAATACTCTTCATTGGCTTTAGCCGTTTGGACAACAAAGTGTCCAACGGTACGTGTTTGTCGTGTTTAGACGTGCGTAATCGTGTCCAACGACGTGTTCAGACATGTATAACTAGAAGAGGCCTGGTTTCCCTGTAATATGCAAACAATGCCCAACTTATTCCTATTTCTATTCCAACCCTAAATATTTACATAATAAAAGATCGCTGTAGTTGCTGTACAACAACGAAATACACCGACAGTGGGTGCTGCGTTTTCAGCGGACTCGGAAAATTAGGAGAAGAAAAAGTTGGGCATTGCCTGGAAACTGCAGGAAATTCATGCTCTATTGTGATTATACGTGTCTGGACATGTCGTTGGACACTTTTTGTTGTCCAAACGGCTAAAGCCCTCTTCATTGGCTTTATTGAAACTGCACGGCCACTCTGTGCTCGAATCAAGGAGTAGCTTGAGGGGAAATCGAGTTCTCGTACATCTACTCCTCTAGGTTGTCATCGAATGCGAGTGCACGACGGTGTCGAATATGAAGTGGAAACCACAATCCTTGAATTCGAAACTGAGATTTCCACATGCAAAACTTTTGAAGCGTTTTGGATTCACGCCAAAAACCCAAAAATGAACCGCAAAGAGGAGTGCCCCACAATAACTAATAAACTCCTTCTCAAACTATGTGATATCTAAGCCGAGATATGACTTGTGGCAGAAAGCCTCACTCTACTGACAAGTCTAACACGTTCCGTCGTCACTGACAACACCAGCGTTCGGTGGACTTGCAGAGCTGAGATTCCGACTTCCAAGGGAGTTTGCTGGTTTTTAGAGTATGACTGATGTTTGACTGAAGAGGCGTTTGCGCGGCTACCCTCATAGATCGTTTGATCGTTTCAGGCCCTGAAGAAGGCGAAACGTTGACCAATAAAGAGTATTACTAACCTCGTGTTCGGCTAATAAGTTTACCAACTGACTACTATGCCGGGGTTCAATGACGACCGGAACTAATACATTCTTTGTGTAAATTCACCCCCACTAACCTTTTTGAGATCATCTGATAGCGAACGTGACTGATAAGCCCATTCCATGATGACAGCCATAACGAACACCAGCTCGTTGCGATCCAGGATAGAACCATTACATTTTTCTGAAGTAACCAAATTTTGACAAATAGGCAAATACACGCCTCATCGAAAACAAATCGGAGCTGAAGCATAAGAAATATCCCATCATTAGTGTGCACACCAATACATGATTTTATCCAGATGCGATGTGGCGTCCATCGGTGGACTTGTCGCAAAATCTGACGCCGGAATCGCTGAGGGGGAGGAATTCGGGAGGCGGTCAAGACCTACGGCGCAACGCGACCGCTCCGCATGCGTATGCTCCTTAGATTCGGGTTATTCCTCCGATTCCAAGCATTAAATGACATCTGTTACCACCTCCTTACAAGTTATGGGCTCCGATAACATTCATATGTCACACTCAAGCTTAGAAAACTTCCTCATTTCCGCGCAGCAATGCTCGTTCCCTTGAAGGCTGCAGCTGCGACGCGCACATGAATTGACCAATCACAGCGCAGCAGCGTACCTCTTGTCACGCAGCCGAGGAATTCTTCCGCAAGGTGGACAAGGGACTGATATACCAGGCGCCGCCCCTAATCTCTTCTCATGCGCTTCCCAGTCGTTAGAATGAGGGCTTTTGTCTAGACCCAATTTGCAGGATACAGCCTGTAATCAAGGAATCCAGCACAACAGAACTAAGGAGTCCATCACCTAGATGGACCCAGGACGCACAGCAAGCGCACGGCTGTTTTTAGTCCGCATTTCCCCTGGAGTCGCAGCAAATCGGCTGGAATCCCTCCAGCGAAGAAAATCCGCGGAAGAAAACGGCGCAACCATACAAGAAACACCGACCCCTGCTCTTGGGAACATGGATAGGAGGAAGAAGAAGATGATGAGTGTGCATACCAATCTTCTTCCTAGGTATAGAATTGATATTAGGTTGGTGCAAAAATAATGCGCGTTTTCCGCTGCTTCATCTTCGGTGCAGAAAACTTCCGGTGTTTCTTATCATCGGTATGAGAAGCTTCACATGGTTTTGTAGCGAATTTCATGGCCTTTTCAAACATCTCCTGCATTTTGAGCCAAGTTCATGTTTTGGTGAATTTTTAGTTGTGGAATGAAAGGCGCCTGAACAAGTTTCTTGCCAAACTCTTTTCAGCGAACTGATACTCGACGGCATCGCAGCAGGAATCGCTCAGAATACCACCATAGTTTTGGCGAAGGGAGTGTGAGCGAATACATTGCGCCAAGCTGCTCCCGGATTTTTCGGCTTGGTGTGCCTTGCTTCGAAAGTGAGGAATGTCGCATAGGTCTTCCTGAGGTTTGCGATCCCCAACTGATGACAATTATTAAACAGCACCCATGCAAAACAACATATTTGGTTTAGCAGAACATCGCCGGTAATTGTTGTCAGACCATCCCTTCCTTCAGTAAAAATGGGAGGAAGAAAAAGCTGGACGAGTTGATGTCGCGCATACTGAACGAGTACCACATTGATCCTCGTTGAGAGGTGTGCTTCGCGCCTTTGTATTAAAAGAATCGCGACCAAACAGTCGTCGCTTAGTAATTAAGTATGAAGTATAGACCCTCTTCGACAAAATGAGGTGTCTTGCTCAACAGTTGGACAAGGAAGATGCACAGAAACGCTCCCAGAAACCGAAGCAACACCAAAATAAGGTCACGGCGAATTTGTGGTGACCTACTGCAAAAATCGCTCACTGCAGCTCATTCGTTCTTCCTAGTCTGATAACTGCTTTCAAGACGTAAATGAAATAAATTAACAGCTTCACTGTGTGACCCCAGCGTTGCTCAACAAAATGGATTCTTCATTCCAACACGGTACCGTCCAGGCACACCCTTCACAACAGATTCTTCACAGGTTCGAGCAACTGAGCTAGGAAGCTCGGACTCCTAAATCATAATCATCAAGCTTCTCGCTCACCGATTACCACTTCCCCGAGAACCTGGACGACTTCTTCCGGGAGAATTTTCTCGAAGACTAAAGTGATACCAGAACTGCCCTCCGGAAGTTCGTCGATCCTAGAAGGTCCTTTCAGAAAAGCATGGTAGTCGGAGAATATTTTTCTTATTGCTAAAGATTTGCGGATTACAACAGTTCCAAGCCTTTTGAAAAAGATCGATTTTTAAAGAAGTTATGAGGTTCGGAATCAAAGGCATGAAAACGCGCATTATTTTTGCACCAACCTAATATATACCAGAACTTGTTTACATAAGAGGGCACAAACCAGTATGGAGCTGTAGAACATCTGATACAGTGATTTCCTCTTTCAATATGCAACAAAAGATGTAAAACATATGTATGAGCGAAAACACTTCCTTTCGGCGATTGCTGATGCAAATCTAAACACAGTTCTCCATTCTAATACTGATACAGCGCTAAAATACTCAATGAATTCTTGGGACTTACAGTTCTTTCTGGTTTATACATCATTGCCAGTTGTAGAATCTCATCATATTCTAAGGGCATTATCCTATTATCCCTGTAAGAGTAAACGATACTGTTCAAACTCATAACTCCTAACGAGTATGAAAACCTACCAACGATAGTAAACAATCTTTTTGATTTGTTTTTCGTGTTTCTTATTTCCTTTTGCAACCATGGTGACAAGATACGAAAATTCACGAGTACAAGGAGCCATTTGCTTAATCCTGATCAACTTGAAGGTATGCGTTGTGCCTTTGTCTAAAAAGCAACTGTCACGATTACCATAACTCAACTTTGGTTACTAAACTGAATGGGCCGCATGAACCGTAGCGCAGCACCGCCGCTGTAACGCCCTTACTTTCTTGGCTTAGGCCACGCCCCCAGAGAAGAGGGCGCTCTCAGTTGACTCGCCTGTACTCGCTTGTACTCGCATGTATTTGTAAAATACGTTTAGAATAAAACGTGAACACGAATCTATGTAAGTTATATCGACCTGAAAGAACTCCTAAAAACCTAACACGTTACATGGAGGTCCCGGGGGGATTGTTGTATCGTCATGTTATTTTTGTAACAGTGTTATGTTACTGTAACTGTCTGCGAGGGCGCAAACTTCCCTGGAGGGGGCATGTAACGCCCTCGCTTTCTTGGCTTAGGCCACGCCCCCAGAGAAGAGGGCGCTCTCAGTTGACTCGCCTGTACTCGCTTGTACTCGCATGTATTTGTAAAATACGTTTAGAATAAAACGTGAACACGAATCTGTGTAAGTTGTATCGACCTGAAAGAACTCCTAAAAACCTAAAACGTTACACCGCGGCGCGGTTTCACTGAGGTGGCCCATCGCGGCAGATCCTGACAAGTGACAGTATGGATCCTGACACAGAGTAAGCCCGTTAGAACTCATTAAAAAACAAATGTGACAGAACTTATCAGGATTATTGAATCATAGCAACGAAGCCGCGCTGCAGCTGCGATGCGCAGCGGTTGCGAAGCGGCTCCAGCGGCGGGATTGAAACCAAATTCAAACGTGAGCGGATACACTTACATTTGTAAGTATGTGCTTTTTTCAATTCGTACGGAATATTTGGCAGCACACAGCATGGATGCTTCTCGTTGCCAATCATAATTACCAAATCATTATTCATTATCGATCTCACTCGTTCAAACAGCAGAAAATTATCGTTTGAAGAAATTCTTCCGTTCTACAAGTAATCTCCCAAGTTGCTATGAACACACTCACAAAAGCATAGAGAAATCCTTACGGCAGCAAGTGGAAGCATATGTTCTTTGAGAAATATCTCATTGTTAGTCACCAGCACATTTATGTCGTTGTCTAAACATTGTGATCAAGCGCTATGCATGGGAGCTCCAAACGACCATATGCGGCGCGGCTCTGGGGCAGAGACACAGAGGTTCTGCATGTAGCTCTGGTTGTCTGCTTCGGCCAGCAGCAGACGAACTGGATGCCACGTCGCGCCGCGGTCCCATCCCTTGCACACAGCCATTTTCAGCTCCTTGTACATGGGAATATTTGAGGTAATCGGTTTCTAGACTGATTTAAAAGTCAAGGATTCGAACATTCAAATTATTCAAATGAAAAGATCTTTAAGGTGTCTGAATAAGCAAATCGCTCGAGCAGTGGAGATCTTATGGGACCAGAAAGAATTATCACTCCAGATATTCTCGTCGAGGTTGAATGGATAAATTATTTTACGAGAAATGAATGAATTATTTTACGATTAACTAGCTTCTAGGCAAATTACAGATATGTGTAATCATGGTATGTATTACACATATAGGTATTGTACATGGTACGTAATGGTTCGAATAGAAACCCTAGCAGCAACGGTTCCCATTTGCTGCCCTCCCCCCCCCCCCCCCCCCGATTGCTGCTCAAACTTCCATCCCTTTAGCAGCAATTGCTGAGGGATGGCAGCATCTGAGGGGAGGACGGCAGCAACTGGGGACCGTTGCTGCTAGGGTTTCTACTCGAAACATTACGCCGTTCGGGCTGCGCTCGTGCTGCACAGTTATCAGAGTAACAAAACGTGTACTGATCACTGACGAGCTCTTTTCATATCCTTGTTCCATGCCAATTTCCATCCTGGACATGATCGATCCATGTATTAGTTGGCAGCTCCTCCCATCGCGAGCTAGTCAAGCATCCCTCCCTCCACTCTCCCGTTTCCCATACACGGGCCTTCCAAAGTATCTTCTATTTTCCGACTTAATGGATCATTAACAAATCCAGAAAAAAGTAGTGTAATGTAGTAGCATTCTATTTTTTAACTGTTGTTTTGGGTCTTCTTGTGCGTTTTCGCGTATGCTACGTACAAGGAAGAGAATTCTGCATTGGATAGGTAGTAACAGGAACGTTCTCAAAGAGTAAACTCACGTGTGGCATCCGATTCTTGATACGGCCATATAACTTCACGATCTGAGCAGCGCCATATAAGAGGATTCTTGAGCAGGATGTTCTTTAACAAAAAATAAGAAATAGAATTGCAAAAAAATCAACAGAAAGAATATAGTCATGTGTATACATGTGAATTAGGCTGGTTAGAATACTGGTTAGGATACATACTTTTCGAGAAGTATAGTGCTTTCGGTCACTGTGTGCGCGGCAACTTTGGATTTGATGCTTATTGATTGTGGGGCGGCGACTATGTTATCAAGGAGCCACGCGTGATCAATACGTATCAAAATGACTTTCTTTGCCAAACCAATGTTACATTAGCATAGAGTCTAGTGTTTGGGCTTTGTACACAGTGATAACCAGCGATTTCGGTGCAGCGCGTTTCGCGATCTGGCCGGTCGGATGCAGTGACCAGATCGCGACGCACACCAGTTCCTTCATACCTAGGTTACTCTGGCTTACCTTGACCCAACCCACAAGGATATCTTGAGACTGTTTCTGTAATCTCCACGGTGGTTTTGGGAAACCTTCTTTAGTCTCTACTTGTCTTCTCTTCACGGTTCTAACGATAAGAAGAATGGATATGAGAAGGACCATTATCAGGTTGAGACAGAGCAGGATAAAAATGACCAGATACAACTTGTTGTCTAGTAAGTCTGTAAAAAATAGCAGATTGATGGTTGAGTAATTAGTACATGAAAAAGATAAATGTCTTATACTATGTATGCTAGTTTGGAAGTAATCCGAGGTCGAATTATCCAAGTTATACCCAGGTTTACACACTACATACGCACTTGCTCACACCCAGACTATGCGCTTCTCTTAAAGGCAGGGGTCCACCTCATCTTCGTAGTTCAGCTAACAGCAGATTCTGCATCTACTCGGCGCGATGGTTCCAACGGTATACATAAATTGTCTCAGAATGGTCTATAAACCCGTCTTCCAGGACGGGGTCTGTAACAGTTTGCCAACCCGAGTTGACATGTGAAGCCGTTGATCTTATCGATTGAACACGCCAAGACTCGTTGACCAACGCGGCAGCCGTGGCAGGCAGCCGGCACAGCTTGGAGCGATCCGCCCCCGGGCTCCAAATTTTTACCTAGTTCGTGCCTTTCAAAAATGGGTATTTCGTCGCTTCTGTGCCTGTTGATGTACATCCCGGGGATCAACATGATGAGAAGGTCTAGGATATGCTGGTAAATCCAACAGGCAGAATGAGGTGGCCCTCTGCCTTTAAGATAGAATCGTTCCCTCGTTAAGAAATCCTTTTTCGTGTTCTTCGCTTAATTCGTTTGAACGTCCCCCTCCAGATCCCTCCCTCCCCCCACTTCCCCTCCCCCTCTTGCTAAAGAGCACTAGTGGAGGTCTACGCTTTTTATCTAATTTCCACGTGAGAATTAAGTATGAACCGAAAGCTAGTAGCGAGAGCATCCCTCCACGCAGTATTTTGAAATTTTCTTCACTAGTTTGAAAATATTACCATCCCAGAACGTTGTCTTGTCCTTGTACTGTATACGAGTATGATGCTTGCCATGCGCCGAATAATACAATTTCAGAGCCATGGATTCTTTCATACCAAGTTCTGGATTATCAGTAATGATTATTCTCATGGAATTTTCAGAAGTGACTCTCTCCAAATATGGTATCTGTATTTCTGTGAGCCCTCGATTATTGACAATTTCGATGGCAGTCGCTGAAATTCTAGCATATATCTTCGTACAAGAGATTAGGCTGGAGAAGTTGTAAAAAACGGTTACATACAGTTATTCCCTATGGGCACAGTTACTTCCTTTAGTGCGGAAAGATAATCAAAAATTCCCAGACCGGTCGTGTTCCTGATGCGCAGTGAGCCAATGATCCTTGTTACGCTTTGTAGATTGTCCAAATGTGGTGGTGATCCTGGAAAATTCACGGATCACAGGGAGATGCTTGAGTGCATGATACCAATACCCTGAACGACCACATAAGATTCGCTGCTCAGCTGCATGTCACCCAGAGCGAGAAGTGTGAGCGTAGACAACAGAGCAGGGGTGTGGCTTGCTCTGCGTCTGTGACCAGCGCCATCGTGACTGGTCGATTATCCGTGAGAGCTCATAGGCGCAATGTATGTTAGAAAGAACGATGAAAGGGGGTTCGTCACGTCAGCCGAGCGCGATCCAGGATACATACTGGGCTCAGTGGGCGTGGTTTTGGATTGGTTGTGACTGGTCAATACCCTTGAGAGAACTGCTCACGCTGGAGAGTGAAGACGACGATGCAAGTAATCGCGCGTCAGCTTGGGCTACAGTCAGAGAACAATTCTCGTACGGAAACTCACTTTCCCATCCATCTATATTCAGATCTCCATTTATTATTTGACATCCTCCTACAGTTGCAAGATATTCTTCATCCACTTCACCTCCAGAGCAAGTTGTCTCTAAATTCCTTGTGGATTCTATGTTCTCACATCCACCTGCTTATGGATTCATGCATTATATCAAGGAAAATTAGGAAATGCACTTTTCCTGCTGAATTTTTAGACATTCAGTTCAGGCTTGTAGTTGATTGCGGAGGAATTCGCACAAATAATCGCAGAAAAATTAAGGTACCCAGATGCTATGATTTGCTGGTTCGGCTCCCTATCCCACCCCCCCCCCCCCTCACGTCATACCCTCTACTTTAACTTGTTCTATATTTGGTCGAGGGTGGGAGGGGGTGCGAATCTTAGGATCGAGGTACTCTCTCTTTTGATATATACAGCTCAACACCCTCTCATTACGAATCCATTAGCAGGTGGCACTTCGATGACCTCGCAAAAAAAATGCAATGAAATTTTTCCACTTACCACAATTGCGTGACATGCTTTGGTCTATGTACAAACCTTTAAATTTCATCCTGAGCTTCTGTGGATTAACTATGCATAGATATCGATTGTTATAAATGTCTAAAACAAAGTTCACTAGTGGCATGCTATAGTAGCGTTTTCAATGCGGAGGTCCGGAGCGGGCGCGACGCGCGTACATGAGCGATGCGGCCGCAAGGACGCAACGCACACGCGACGCGTCCTCCAGTGCGCACCAACACTTCTCAGGGCCTCTCTATATACGTGCACGCATATTAAAACTACATACCATGATTACACATATCTTCAACGAGGGTGAAGTTAGTAATATCGTCCAAAAAGTCAACGTTGGTTAACTCTGTGTTTTCGATCACTAGACATCCCTTCACGGAAATCTTGACCGATGGCGATCGACGTACATGTCTTGTACCTCTGACGAATAATAATCCATATGCGTTTGTGCAGCCTTGCAAGTCATTGAAGGTCTTGAACGGATGGGGAATGCCACATTCTGTAATGAAAATCTTTCGCGGAGATATCATTTGATGAAGTGCTGACCAGCTCTTTTGTACCTCCGTATTCTTGCAAATCGATTGCATACCATGGAAAATTTCGTTTCAATTTCGTAATCACGGATGCATCGAGATTCCTGTTGCCACGAACAATGATAGTTGACGCGTTAGCGTTATGCATGAAAGTTGGATCAAACTCTATAGATCTCAGATCTTTATTCTGAATGATCTTCAGAGGTGCACCTAAAGCATAGGATTGCTCTGATCTCGTGTAAGTAGATTGTCTTCATTGTTGTTATTGCTACTGGTCAATTTGACCTTCTCATTCCTTTCACTCATCCAGTATAAAAGAAAACCATCAAGAAATAGCATTCTGGCGGCATAAGAGGATGATTCCGGCGCGCGCGGCGCGGTTGCATTGCGTCTTTTTCGAGACCGTAGGAGGACTACCGCCATCGACGCTCACTGTACATATTAAAGAGCACAGAGAGTATTTGTGATTCGAGCTAAATGAATTACGTCCCGAGTCACTTAATTAGGCTGTCGTTGCGAGGCGACAAGTTCAAATTTATGTCTTGCTTACCACTATGTCCCCAAGCAGCTTACCTCGACATGATCCTGTGATATTCCTCAGTTTCGTAAAAGACAACGACATGACTGTTGAGACTTCAATAAGTATACACATATGGAGAACAGGAGCGTTGATGAAGCTATAGAAATTCCGTGCCGCCATTCCATACGATGGAAGACGTTTTGGATGTACGAGTCGAATGGCTTTTGGATTTGGACATCTGTCCCCGAAATCGGCAATATCTCCTCTGGTTCTGATTTTGAATCGTCTGTCATCGCAATCTGCAATGAAACAACTTGAGGAGGTCCAGCCAGCGAATTGCAACGAATCTTCTATCAATGTAGACAGACAGGGTCTCAAGACAGTTACTGTGCTCATTTCACGATCAACTGGAGAAAGTCTGCTACATTGGTGTGAGACAAAACTGCGATATCTGAACCTTTTGGGAGGCAGCACTCAGTCTAGTTTCTATAACAATTTCTCGACTTCTCGACGAAAGACTCTGAGAACTGTGCAGTACGAACGCAACCCGAACGGCGTAACGATTCGAGTAGAAACCCTAGCAGCAGCGGTTACCACTTGCTGCCATCCTCCCCTCGATTGCTGCTCAAGCTTTTGTCCGTTCACCAGCACTTGCTGTATACTTTATTATCATACTCATTATTAGTTGACATTGTGTGTGTGTGTGTGTGTGTGTGTGTGTGTGTGTGTGTGTGTGTGTGTGTGTGTGTGTGTGTGTGTGTGTGTGTGTGTGTGTGTGTGTGTGTGTGTGTGTGTGTGTGTGTGTGTGTGTGTGTGTGTGTGTGTGTGTGTGTGTGTGTGTGTGTGTGTGTGTGTGTGTGTGTGTGTGTGTGTGTGTGTGTGTGTGTGTGTGTGTGTGTGTGTGTGTGTGTGTGTGTGTGTGTGTGTGTGTGTGTGTGTGTGTGTGTGTGTGTGTGTGTGTGTGTGTGTGTGTGTGTGTGTGTGTGTGTGTGTGTGTGTGTGTGTGTGTGTGTGTGTGTGTGTGTGTGTGTGTGTGTGTGTGTGTGTGTGTGTGTGTGTGTGTGTGTGTGTGTGTGTGTGTGTGTGTGTGTGTGTGTGTGTGTGTGTGTGTGTGTGTGTGTGTGTGTGTGTGTGTGTGTGTGTGTGTGTGTGTGTGTGTGTGTGTGTGTGTGTGTGTGTGTGTGTGTCAATCACGACTGCACCTCTCCGCGGCCTCGAGAGACCAGACGCACCACTGACGTGGCGAGGCGGGGCGCTGTGGATGTCGGGTGTTGCCTCGCCCGCGCCGCGGAGATGGTGCTGCGCTCCAGGCCGCGGGAGGTGCAATCGTGATTAACGCTCTCTGTATGTGAATGTGTATGTGCACAAGAACCAACCATTTCCGGCAAAAACTACATACACAAACGTGGTACGGTCCATGGATCTCCATATGAAATGGGCGCAACATTTGATTTTTCTCCTCGATCTACAGACTGTTAGGCATCTTCAGAAACGAAAGTCGTTCACACCCCAGTTCAAATTCTAACACAAAGGCGAGACGAGCGACGCAAATTCAAGAGAGCCTCCGCACCCATCGTTATCCAGACGCTCAGACTCTCGTGATCTCGCTTCAAATTAGCTTGATAGAAGTGAAAACGTACCTATAGTGAACTTTAGGTCGTTTGGTAGTTCCACATTGCTCTTAATTCTGGGTCTTTTTAATTTTTTCGTTGTGGTGGTCACCGTAGTGGACAGTCCATCATCATGACTAACGTTAAGAAAGAAACTCGAATATGAAGCTGAAAAAGAGCTTTGCTTTCGCCAAGTCAAATCGACCGGAGGCGGCATTGGTGGTTAATATTTACCGCTTAAATCTGTATATACAGTGTCGTAGATCCGCCTCGTCCTCAAGCGCGCCGCCTGAGATCACACGTGGCGTCCTGTTGGCAGCATTCCAGCAGCCAACCGGCCGAGTATCGATCGCCAGCAGGACGCCACGTGTGATCTCAGGCGGTGCGCCTTGGGGACGAGGCGGATCTACAGCACTGTATAAAAATGAATGTTTGTCTGTATGTGTGTGTGTACAGTCTATGTGCGTGGGCGGACTTGTCGTTTCTGACAGACGGCGCGGCTCTCTTGGACAGAGACATGGGCGCTTTGCATGCTGAGTGCCTGCGTCTCTGCCTAAGAGAGCCGCGCCGCGGTCTCGACCCTTGTCTGGGTACGTTTGGAGTCTCCTGTAAATGCGTTACAAGCAAAATTTTACAAAGAGTAGACCGCGTAAGATCGTCAATTCAAATAAGCTTACTCGCAGTTGACGACGAGAAATCCTCTGCAACTAATACGTCTGTTAGAACGAGAACTGATACTGCATACAAGTACATTGCCGCCCACGTAATCTGTCTGGCATTTATCTGAAATTGGCTTCGATGGCGGGCAGAACGAGTTTCATGACCATGTGATATGCTTGCAAAGTCGGGCAGGATTCAGAAAGCTTGTGGAAGGTGTAACATATGTAGTGATAGCAGCGACGTGCACGTGCAGAAAGCACCGCCCACAGCCAAATGGCTGAAATGGTCCGTACCATCTAAACACAGACTGTTTCAGTGTGAAACAGCCTACGGAGCTGATTCCGGGTGATCACTGAGCGGAAATGAACCATCCCTCCGTTCTTGTTTAAATTTACTAGGTATGGCTAGTATTATCATTCCTTCCCCAACCAGCGATTACTTAGGCCCATGGCATACTTCACAGCGACACCGTCCTGGTGAAGAAAATGAATGGGAATGATGAGAATAAAATGTTACAAGTTCTCATATCTTATCACACTGTTTGCATGAAGTAGCATGCTGACATGGGAGCAATTCTGAATACACTTATGGTGGTGAACGGTAGCAGCGTCGCTGTGTTGTACGCCTTGGGCCTTACAATTAGGCTGCTGTTATACTCCTCGAGGAGTATAGCACCTAGCATCGCCAAAGGTTGGCGGCTTCATTTTTGATACGTATTGATTGTCCGATGGTCAGTCGCCAACTTCGGACCACCCACAGCCGATATGTATCGAAAATGAAGTCGCCACGGCGACGGCGATGCTAGGTGCTACACTCCTCGAAGAGTATAGCGGCAGCCTAATACTTACATACCTGATTTGACCCAGTCTCATAATTTGCGTTATCATCTACGGGGATTTTTTTTTCATATTACGGCTATTAATTGCAATGTGTTTACAGAACTTCCCCATGTTCCCTTTGATTTTGAAGTTTGTAACGCAAAATGGTGAAGTTCCGAGCACAGACCTCTCATCGAAGTTATCTTTGAACAATTCGTTCACTTTCTCATGCTCTCATCTGTCATGTGCGTATAGTTCTCTGCATTATAAAGAAATATGTAGATGGCATAATCGGCTTCACTCTGGAGTTTTACCAGTCCCGGCTTTCCACACTGCTAAGGACTGTTAGTAAATCTCATCCATTCTTTCGAAGTGCTCATCATAAGAGAAATCCTCGACGATGCCAACTAGTCGATGATTTTGTGCGTAATGGTCGCCACATTAGTGTCAAGCGTATTGAGAAACCCCAGCAGAAATGTCCCGGCCACTCCCGAGCGGAAGTAGAAAAATCAATAAAATTCAGAAATCAATAAACAGACGATATCGTGTAAAATGCATATCCATGCTGAGCGTACTGTGAAACCCCAGTAGACATGCAGTTACCCGTCTCTAAACGGAAGAGGAAAATCAATAAATCGATACTTTGGCGCAATATGGCAATCACATTCGTGTTTAGCATATTGAGGGACCCCAGTAGACTTGTTCGCATCGACGCCTGCGCAAAAAGAAAAAGTCAATAAAATCAATGAATCAATAACTTGGCGCAAAATGGTTGTCATTTCCGTGTTCAGTGTATCGAGAAATCCTAGTAGGCATGTTCCCGCCAGTGCCTGAGCAAGATTAGCGAAAAACAAATGAAATCGATATAATCGACAAGCTGAACGATATTCCCCAGCAAAAAGTAACCTCCGCCGGTCAACTGTGGATGTCAACTGTGGGTGGAACTTATTGATTGCGTAGAGCAATAGTAAGAGGTCTGCTGTCCCCTCGCACGATCGAGGGTTCGATCCCGCCCGAGACCAACCAAGCTTCCCATCCATTCAGGTCGGTAAATTGGTACCAGAGAATTCTGGAGGGATGAGGCACTGACTTGGTACATTGAATGCCCCCCGTACGTCACTGCACGGGGCTCATACGCATTACGCTAACATTTTCAATAAACATCAACACAACCGACATCTCGTGTCCTCTAAACTCGTCTTTATTCGATGTAGAAATTATCTCGAGATAAATAGAAATTCACTATTAGTTTCCCACGCAATACTATGAAGTTACTGGCAATCCTATACGTTAATTTAAAAGAGGACTTTGAAAGATTTTTGAGAAACCTGGTGAAAAATAACAAGAAATTATAAACAAATTATGACAGAAATTGCACAGAACAAAAACTGCACTCTTCGCTGAATGCAGAAAATCACATGGTAATTTATTTACAGGAATACAAGACGACTAATCCTCCTCCTCTTCATCCTCACAGGGCTTGTATTCCTCATCATCCTCTTCTTCTTTCTTCTTTTTCGGCACTTCTACATTGTGCGACTTCTGGTGGAACACGAAGGATATCGTGCCACAGTTGAAGACAGATCGTAAAATCGGGTCAGCTATCTGCAACGCATAAGAATACATGATAGAAAGGATAACCAATGTGAAAAAGGGAATCATCTGAGCACACTAAACAGAAACTAAGAGAAAATCATCACAACATACGATAAAGTTTTTCGCAATTTTCACAAACCTTGCGAGGATCTCTTTGTGAATGGTGCCATAGGGCCAGATCAGATGTACAGTCAGCTGTTTCTGGAGGGTCTGAGCTCTCTATTCCGTTGATGCATCGCTTACATTTTAATCTAAATGATGGATAGATATTAAATTTCATTATTGGATATTTAATTAATAGGATAGCTAAGAAACACAGTTTCCACCTATCACACCTATCTTCACCTCCAACCTACCAAAACCTCAGCAGGACCAGCGCATTCATATATTCAAACAAGTTGAACAAGCTGAGACGAGGCTGTGCGTTTAAACCGTATGATGAACATAAATTATTAACAACAGGGAAACAAAAAACTGGCAATATTATGTTCCAGTGGAGATCGCGGGAAGAAGTTGGGGCGGGGGAGGGGGGGGGGCACGCCTCTCCCACAGGAACAGTTTGTCAAAATTTTCAGAAATACTTCATGAAATGCCTAGAATTTTCATATTAGCTTACTTTTAATCCTGTATTTCTACTAGTTCACTTTGAACATCTGTTTTCAAAAACTTAATTTTAGACTGAATTTTTAATGAAATTATTCCTGGAAGACTGGTTTTTCGGTGGGGTCTATGCCTCTTTGGAACCACGGATATATGTAAAAGTAGAAATACCAAAAATATTAATTCTAACATTGAACTGTTAATAATAAATAATTTAAAAAGGTAGTAAAATATACAACTGGGTGTAAGCTAAACAAAGTTCTAATTATTTTACAGAGTATTTTCGAGAAAAATGGCGACTATTTTGCGGGGTGTGAAGCGCCACTGGCTTATGGTAATCCTCTCTGTTGTCCCTCACACTAAAACTTACTTTTCCAATGGTAAGTTATCTACTGTACGCATATGTCTCGTATCTACGAGTTCTGCGACCATAACAGTACAGCGTTATAGAACCTCACACTCACCTCATATGGGTGTCCGATGGAGTCTCAGTCTCAAGTTTAAACAGTTCTTTCAGCTGATCTGAGCTGAAATGTCTTGCAACATCCTGACCAGCGTCAACAACACAAGATGACAGCGCTTTCTTATGCGTTTGTCGTTGGAACATCTTCTCTTCTATCGAACCAGTCTATACGAGGAAAAAAGCATATTTTCTTCTTCAAAAAACACTAATAGTTTCCCTCACCGCAAGTAACCGATATATGAAACAGTTCTTTTTTTGACCGTCACGCCATACACGAGCCATTGCTTGATCATCGTTCGCTGGATTCCAATCCGGATCAAACATTATTAGCCTAGAAAACGGCTGGTTTATAGCAGGTAGTTAGAATGATGAAGCTCACACTAAAAGGTCTACCGATTGGCTCCGATGAGATTAAGGCCACATCCACCGGCCTTTGACGACAGCAAGAAACAAAATTCGCTACTCTAAATGAAAAAGAATCCGCATGAATTGCAATTTAATTCAAAATTCAAGCGACACCTCTGGATCATTAAATTTCTCCACAATTTTTGCTCTTTGTTTGATAGACATAGATCCATCCAATCGAACGTAACCATATCCACGAAGTTTGCAGAGCTAAACCAAAGATCCAAAATTTCTTACCACTCTCCATAGAGTTACAAAGAATACCTCGACAAACTGATCAATAGTTTGAGTGTAGTTCGAGACAAGCACAAATTTATCGTTGCATGTCTTCCTCGTCACAGCCAGGATGTAGTCTAGCACCTGAACTAGATTTTACTCTTCAGAACCCTTGGAAATCGTAAACTACTAGAAGTTTCTACCTTCATCTTTCCTGATGTGGACGGATCGCACTTTTTCGCCAAGAATGAGTCCGGAAACAAGTCGAGGCAGTCTGAAATATTGAACAGTCATTAATCGAGGCGGGACACTTGATGAAATTTCAGAAAGTCTATGCACTCCGAATTTGACATGTTCCTCATGTTCTGTACTTTACGGAACTGACACTATCATCTAACAGTTTTGCAATAGAATTACTGCAATTCAAACGTTATTAGGAGATACCTTTCGTATCTAATGCTCCATTTTATGGAAACCGGAAAACAACAATAAAGGGACTCAGTGAGCTCAAAAGTAGAAAAAATCTTGTGAATATGGGGATTTCGGATTTTAAAATTCGCTTATTGATGCAGCAAGCCTGGACGGAAGGCATTACTGAAACCAACATATGAAATGGTCTGTAATCAGTAACCTTGCTCACAGTGGTGGAGTTGAGAGGAATGAAGCACAACTAGCCAACTGTTTGGTATTAAATAAGCAACGTATATTGAGTAACATATGCAGTTTACAGAAGAAAAAAGAATACACCGAAACAAAAACTAGTGACGCTGCCAACAGCATAAAAGAAGCTAAATCAAACTCACTATGAAACCGATTATCGCTTTTTTGGAGCTCCTCATAAACTAAGTATGGGTGATTACAGAGCTTCTTGAGGTGAGTGATGAAGGACAGGGCTGAGGCGGTAGCACCACTTTCCTAAAAGCCCACTTTTAGGTAATCATTATGACATGCTTATAAGTAAATACCTTTTCTCTTTCGATCGCTCTGTTCTGCTTTTCTGTTTCGATCAATCTGTTGTAGATGGAATCCTGTAGTTCAGTGTTCCGACAACAAACAATGTGTTCATATTTGACCTAAAACGAGAAAAAATCAACGTTAGCTTAAAAATACGAGGTAGTTTTCATCATCTCAAAGAATATAATTGAAGAGGTAATTGAAGAGGCAGAAGAGGTAGCATTAGAAATCAAGGAAACAAAGCTTAGCTTTAAAAAACGAAGGATGAATCCTCAGATAAAGCCAATTTCTCAACCAGGCTTCGCCGAAGAATGAATTCTGCACAAGATTTTCGCGGACCAAATACAACTTAGAAAGCCCTAATCTCACCGGCAAATATTTTGTCAATAATGCGCTGGTTCTTCGGATAATGCATTTCTCCACTAGTGTAATCATTTCCTTTGTAGCCTCCTCGCCCTTCTTCTGCTCCTCATCAGTGGCGTTGCCATCACGACCCCTGAAAATTTGTAACTTTTGCAAGATATCATAGCATGATTCACTAAAGAGTAAACGAATAGATTTTACACATTTCAAGGCAATCACCCCTCTGAAAAGGCTTAGGAAGGTTTTGTGTACAACTTTAACATCTGGCGCATAGCACAAACCTTAGGATTGGATTTTCGAATCGTTTCTTGAACTCGCCTGCTGTTCCAAGTAAGCCAGGATTTACAAAATTTACCAAGCTGAAAAAATTCTTTTATATTTTCATTTAGAAAAAGAACTATATTAGACTGTTGCTACATTCCACGTGGAGTATAGCGCTCGTTCTATAAGCGAATTAGAATTCAGTGGCTTTCCCAGAAGTGATGCCAGCCTTGTTCTGGCCAAAAGCATCGTTTACAACGGCAACGTACACTTCAGCGGAACACAGCGACAATTTTTGGCTTGAAAACCTACCTGTAATACTCAAGAAGATCATTTTGTATAGGTGTTCCAGAAATCAGTACTCGTCTCTCACACTGTAGCCCGTTCAATGCTTGATACGTCAGATTATCACTATTTTTCAAGCGGTGACCCTGAAAACAGAGTGGGTTTCACGACATAGGAAGCCCTGGCTCTTCCAAAACTATTAATAAAGAGATGAGGAAAGTACCTATGAAATTCAAGTACTTAAGGGCTTCTTTACCTCATCACAAATTACCATACCAATGACGCTTGAGTGTAGAATCTTTGCATACAGACGAAATGTCTCATAGGATATGATCAACACAGGGCTTGCAGCACGCACACGACCGTCAGCCATGTAGGCTTCTGAAGATGCATTTACATTTATTATTCTTGTCGTCTGTCATTAACTATCTAATAGTCTGGTTTACCTACTAAGTTTTGCAGTTATCTCCTGTTTACTTCCAGAATCCATCGGCAGTGCAGAGACTCGTTGTCCAAGCCACTTTTTGATCTCTTTGTCCCAATTATGAAAGCAGGGAAGTATTTAGACATAAGGGGAGAGTTTCCAAGAGGAGTTAACTCAAAGCTTACCTTCACTAAGCTGCTAGGACAAACGATGATCACCTTGGAAAACGTCGGTTTGCCCTCAGGGCTTTGTCTAAGCAATGTATAGAGTAGTGTTATACACTGTAACGTCTTACCAAGACCCATTTCGTCAGCCATAATGCAGCCGTGGTGTCTGAATAGCGGTATTTTATGGGATTTGGGTTCTACAAACTACACTTACGCCAATAGCGGTTGCAAACGATACATGTGAGAGCACAAGCAACCTACAGCAACAGATTTTAAGAAGCTAGACATGAATCATGAAAAATTGCAAAGGTGTAGATGTATTATCCAGAAATTTGCTTCAAGGTGCAAAATATCTTCGCACATTTGCTTGTGCTGGATTTTTTCGAATGCCGGTGTATGAGTGTAACGCGTAGCGAGAATTTTGGCATGACACAGTTCTAGCCATTCAAAGCGATATGATTGGAAAAGGAAGAGGTGAAGCGTTCAAAAACCTAGGCAGATTTGGTTTGAACCACGTACCCTTCAATATTCCGTCCAGTAACACAGTCGTACATAAACTTCACACCCTCCCTTTGATGAGGTCGAAGAATATTACCCAGAACAGGATCCACCACCACATGCACCTGAAGAAACTAATGATCTCTACCCCAAGTGGTAGGTTGCAACCTTCTCACCAACTTCTCTTCCTCCTTCATATTCATTTGTTCGTGGACCGAAAGAGGAGGCGGGGCATAGAGCACCACAGCATTCTCTGCGTAAGGGTCAAACATTGCCACACGCATTCTGGATCTTGCCATGCCCAGAACGCGGCCCGACACTTGAAATAACGATAAAAAGTGTATAACATAAAAGTGTATAACGTTAATTGGTTTGAACTCGCATGAATATCCCGGAATAGGAATAGTAAACGGCCTAGAAAGCAGCTTGGCGATCATCGCTTCGTGGTTGGCTGAATCTCGAGCCATGATAGCATTCTTGTCTATCAATTTTAGGCGCTGAGGATCAATGACATCTTCTCTGTCGCTGTTGAAAGGGTTCTAGAATAATCAGATACTCCAAAAGTCATGTTTGCCAATAGTAACAGCTGCAAGAAACCCAAATGAAACACCTGTAATCGCAGAGGTTTCTTACGCTTTCGCTTGGAACCTTCTTCAGGAGACGATGCTCGCGCCAAGGGACTCCGGAACTGACCGTGGATCAGAGGAGATGGTGTAGAATGCATTCCGACCATTCCCAAACTGCGACGACGAATCATCTTAGAGTTTTGCACTTCAGGAGTAGCACATTACCAAACGAATACTGAAAAGCAGCAAAACTTTAAGTAGAAAAACAACCAAACGTGGGAATAAAGCGGAGTAGAATGTAAGAAAATTCGATATGTAGCTGCTCTAAACAAAGCTGAAAATCGCCAAAATCATCAGCTGGTAGGAACCAGTGCAACTGATGGATTTCACCGGTTACCGATTATAGTACTAGGCTGAGGTATATGTCAGCTGAGAAAGAATTCGAACGATAACATGATTTAAGAGAAGAATGGTTTCAAGATTTCCAAGGGTGCTAGATCATAGGATTGCGAATGATCGTGATTCTATCACCAAAAAAGAACCCTATCCAGGCGCTACATGCATAATTGAGATTGCCAGGGTTAAAAGTTTCAGCAACGCTAGAATTTACGCATGGTAAACGCGAGTTCACGATGTTTACCCTGGGTAATCTCAATTATGCACCCAGGCCCGGCAGAAAACCTGTCCAAAATCCTTCCTAACAATGAAACATAATTCAAAATGAACTTTTCAGCGCGGCAAGCATGAATAACGCTGGAGGGTTTTGATTAGGATCGTCGTCGAGGTGTCGAATGGCATACATAGTGTATTTCATCGAGGAACATAGCTGTGAAGCCTTGAGACGGACGCAGCGCGACCGCGCCGCGCCTGCCGGGATCGGTGTCGTCTGCTGCCAGTATTCTATTTCTAGTCGCTTTCTTCCCGATTTAGTCGAAAATCCCTAAAATCGGGTAGAAAAGCTGCTAGTAATAAAATAACAGCAGCAGAAAACATCGTTTACAACGCGCGCGGCGCGGTTGCGCGGCGTACTTCTCGAGGCCGCGGATGGGCCACCGCCATTGACGTTCACTGAAGAAGGGCAGCAACTACTGAGGGAAAAACCGATTACAAAACAAATATCATAGTCTCAGCAAAAAATACTGCATCCTTATGTGGTAAAGCGATTCAGATAATTTGCAAAAAGATTCAACAGGTTTACAAATGTCTCCGACAGTTGTCAGTAGAATATGTAATTTGTTCACAGTCCTCCTCGAAAAGATGAATGGATTCCATGTGTGCAGAGATGCGGTGGGACCTGAACGAACGATGGATGCAGAGAGAGCATGCTCTAACCGAAATGGTCGAGTAGGTCCCACTGCGATTCTACGACCGCGACGTTAAAGGCAGCACTCACGGAAATTTTTGGGTCGAAGATTTCCCGGTATATCGGGACTTTTAGGGACGATGAACTCACTAACAACGATGAAGTAGCGTGATACACGCGAAAAACACAGGAATACACAGGAAATTATGGCGGTATTTCGTGTGTGTCCACAGCGCGGACGAGTGTTCCGTGATGGGTCCCGCCATGGAACGCTGCAAATGGTGAGAATTCCACAAACCAGCCTCCTCTAAACCACCTGTGCACACCCTGTCAGAGGCGTTAGCTGGCGCGACGGAACCCTTTTGTCCACAGCGGCAGATGTGTCCACGGCAGTATCTTTACAGGTAGGCGGCCATTGAAGATGTTCAACTTGCTGTTGCTATTGTCCAGCGGCCGGCCACATGGTAAGCGACTCGTTTCAGAAGAGAAAACTTCCATGAGTGATGCCTTTAAGAAACCGCATACACAATCCGTTTTCTTCTTGACAAGGACTATTCGTATTACTGTTGCTAAAATCTGTGTATTGTTATATTTAACGCATTATATTTCCGCCCACATAGTCTTTCCATGTATTGATGAGTAAAAATTTTACTCCCACAAAAAAAGAGAGCAGTGCGGGGTGTGTGGACAAAGATAAAGGATAAAGGAAAGCACAACGAACTACAGATCTCCATATTTCCCGGTCTATTGTTGAAAAAACAATTGTTTCGAAAACTCAGTCTATTAGAAGTGTATCAGCAGCTCTTTGCTCGAGATGTTTAACCAAAAACCTCTCAAAAACACTGAAAAACGCAAAAATTTTAAAAATTTTCAAAAACTTTTCTTTCGCGCCAGTGTGGCAGAGCTCCGGCGGCCGTCACCTGCGCATCTAACTACGGTGGCGCCGCGATGACGTCACCAACGTTCAGTTTCGACGTTCGGCCAGCCTTGCGGGTGAATGTCCCTGATGAGTAACCTTTCGACTCTTTCTGTGTTTGCCATGTGTATTGATCGATTATTGATTGATTTCATTTCTTCTGGTCAGCTTTCCTTCTCTGCGAAGGCCGGAGAGTCGAGAGAATTAGAGCAGCGGCTTTTCTGTGCGGATTTCACCATCTTCCTAGTTTTTTTTCTGTTACTGCTCATTTGCGTCAGCAGTGTAGCCTTTTTGAGCTTTATCAATGGAAATTGCAATTGTTTCTCGTGGCACAGTTCAATAGTCTCTATTCAAACGTTGTGTAAAACCCGTCTTTTATTGACACTTTCGCCAATCCAGCAAAATAGACTAGAGAATCTTCAGATGAGAATTCCAGAATTTTTCAGCTCATGCTATGGGTCCGCAATCCTCTTTTTCTGTTCATCATCCTCAAATCTGTGTTTATTTTCCAGAGTTTACTTTGATTTCACTGACTAACCATCACGAGTCTAGAAGTCGTCACTGTGTGACTCAGAATCACACGATTTGTTCGTTGGTGACCTGCATCGTGCCTATTGGCCGAGGAATGTAGCAGTAGTGTTCCAGGTGTCACTTCATGTGATTTCCTCCCTGGAAGTGTACTTGTAAAGCATCTCATTTAACAGCAAGTTTATTGGGGTGAAAAGCTTCTGGAACCAGTAAGTGAGAACTCTTTACCCAACGAAAATGATTTTTGAGAGAATAGCGTTCAACAAATAGAAAATAGAAAAAAGTATGCAAAAAAATAGGCACTATGTTATATGCAATAAACGACAAAATGAAGTTTGGTCCGGTGGACAGGCAGTATTGCCGTAATTTCCAAGCCTAATCGGTCCAAATTATCCTCCCTGAACTCAAAATCTGCACTGATAGGTGATTTGACGTGTGATAGACTGTTAGACTAGTTGGTTGTCTTCAGTTAGTCATGCGCAATCCACATTTTATTTTACGCCTGAAAATTACGGTCAGATTATCTGCTGACCGGACTGAATTTTTTTCTGTCAGTAAACGACATTCCTTCCACGAGATAGCCATGTCCACCCATTTTTCAGATGGTATAGATCAGTCGGCGGTCTATTTCCACTGAATATCCTGATCATGACCAGCGTGCTCGTATGCGGATTTCTGCGACTTTCTAGGACAAAATAACTGAATTACGGCGGGAACTCGGCAAATCTCCGGTAATGTTATCTCCAGGCAGATTAGGGTAGATGGCTGGCAACAGGTTAGTGTGTGCCACTGCCGCCCTTTGTTTACTGTTCCGGTACGAGCAAGAGGACTTCACATGTTCCTGCGAAACCCAGTACCTCTTCCTTTGGTGCTGAAATTGACCGATTTGCGCCTCAGTGAACTTGCGAATCCTACACGTGCGTAACTTTTGGGTGGAGTAGGCGGCAGTGGCAGAGGTCCTACTTTATTTGCTGTTAAAATTCACTGCCTTCAATGCATCTTCTTTCATCTCAATTTCGTAAAGAACAGAAGGCGGGCTCTGAAACACTGAAAAATCAGTGAAGAGGGTGAGTTCTGGTCACGCTTTTAGCATGGCAACTAATCGACGATTGTTCCAGTTGCTAATAAATCTTGCTCACGTGTCGGTTTCGTGTTGTCTGACAATGAGAATTAAAAAAAGGTTCAGCGGTTTCCATAGAATGAGTAAGTGCTCACCTTTGTTGTGAAATTTCCTTCTAAGCGATTACTTACACCTGATCCTGTTGACGAGAATTTTAAAGCCAGTATTTTTTTTATTTCTATTAACAAGACTACATCATGTTTTTTTTAATAACTTACAGCTTTTGTTGGTGGAATTGGTACTGAAGAGACATCCATTCTGTACTTTTCCGAATTTCGAACAGGCCCCAGCACGAGCCTTCCGTAGGGTCGGAACAAAAACGAAGCCTGCTTTGAAAAACCCAAATTTAACGAAGTCCCCCTTGGATAACGAGACATTGAGAAGAATTCAAATTGACGCGTTTTTCACGGATATCTAAGGATACTAGTATGAAGTTCTCTCAAAATAGGTCGACAAGCGCATAAAAATGTGCAGGACAAAAACGACGTTAGTTATAGGAAATATTTCTGAAAAAAAGTATAGAAACCAATACAGAGTTTACAGAAAACTTTCATAAAAGTTGGTGGTAATAAATCTAGGAGGGAGAAGTGAGAATTCTGAATTCCTCTACAAGCAATGCCACCACTGATGACATAAGTGGGAGGCAGCTTAAATAGAAAAACAGCTTTTGAATGAATAGCAAGGAAGAAGACGACATAATACATCAAAGATCCACTGGAAGACGTGCAGAAACACGCTGGGCTGATTTGAATGGGGCTGCTGCACTGATTTGAATGCAAATGAAACGCGAGCTGTCTTATTGTCCGTCGGCGCATCGTAGGGTATAAAAAAGTTTACCTTTTTTGGGCTATATCTCTGCTAAAAGGATATGATATGGGACATACTAAGGTGCGTATGAAAGCACGAGATTAGTGGTATAGGTGTATGAAAAATCCACCGAAACTATTGTGCCTGAATAGAAAATCTATGCTTCTGAAGTGCCACGAAAGGCTCAGCCCTTCGTGGCTGCGGGTCCAGCCCTTCGCACGAAGGGCTGGACCACTTAATGAGCATACAATTTTTTCATTCACATAGGTTTGGGGAACCATTTCAAACACTTATTGTGCACGCTGAGACACATTTTTGCCCAAAATTTGAAGTGAATCCGTGAAGTCTGGACTTAGTTACCTAACACAGCTTTTTTACTTTGCAAATGTTTGGAATGTCTTTTCCAAGAACTCCAAGTATTCCCTTTGTTCTTATTTCACCGAAGATTCCAAATCAATCCGTGCAGTTTCAGCAGCGCAGCAGTGCCTCGTTTCCTCCGGATAGTGGGAACCTATGAATGATCTGCTCCAATCGAACTTTTTCGTCCTCACTCGCCGTTATTGCGCAGCTGGAAGTACCAGGAGTCGTTTCCTCGAGCTTTTTTCCTCCTCGCTTTATCAACGCATTGCACATCTTGGGACCCACAAAAACCCAATTTTTTTCGGGGCTCAGATTCGGACCCTGTACGGAGCCCCCTTTGATTTTTGCCCTCTTCACGAAGCCCAGCTTGCCTCCGGGACAGCCGTGCTGGGGCCTGATTTCGAATTGCTCATGGCTGTTTTTCGCGGCTTCTTAAACCTCTGCATGTTACTGCCTGTTTGCAGGTTTAGGCTGTATTGTCTTGCTTGGATAAGGTTGCAGGTAGCAACAATGGAGTAATTCAGTGATAAGATAACAGTGTCTGGCACGCCATTTTTTCAAAGCATATGACCTCTGACTAGCCA
The DNA here is from genome assembly GCA_037903475.1 of Ancylostoma caninum. NCBI lineage: Eukaryota > Metazoa > Nematoda > Chromadorea > Rhabditida > Ancylostomatidae > Ancylostoma > Ancylostoma caninum. The sequence goes on from JBAJFG010000580.1 coordinate 53,644, forward strand.
GTGATTAGTTTTTTCTTCGATTTCTTCGAAGAATGACGCTCCTCACTCTTTTTTTTTTACATATTTCGGTCACAATACGCCTTTTGGGAAGCGCTAGTGAAGAAATTTATGGGTGCTATGCAAGAGCTACATTTACAGTTCTTCGGACACCGTTCCAGTGGGATAACGAATGATATTTATCGATCGCCGGATAACGAAGATAAAGATAATGCACTATAAATGTAGCTAAAGGCTGCAACTGTACTCCTCGTGAACGATAGCATACTTCGTCGCCACCACCAGCGATCCACTGTGGAGGAAGCATTAGCTACATTTATAATGCACTGGAATCCGATCCGGTCGGATAACAAAAGCTACGTATTGGTTTTTGTTATCCGACGATCGATACGTATCATTTGTTATCCGACCGGATTGGACTCCGATGATCTGTAAATGTAGCTATTGACGTCCTTGCTACTCAAACCGTAGCTAATCGACACATCACAAAACCTCGGTCCATGGCAAAACTTTGGCTCTGTCGCTTTTTTTATCCTTCCAAGTACTGCGTTTCATAGAAAATTACCTAGTGTTTGCGTAAATGCTCAATCTTTTGTTTGAACAGAACGCAAACGAGTTCCTGACGTTTGCGCTATGAATGGTGTTTGTTGGGCTGGTTTGTGTCACTTTGGTTGTGATACTGGATGAGTGTTGATCTTTTGATGTTGTTCTATGGACACCTCAGTTGTTGGTTCATTGAAACATCAGGAGACTGTATGATTTGACATTTGGTCCGAGCGTTTTTTTTAGCATTTTTTTTTGCTGTTGTATTTGTCCTTTTGCCCGAAATATTCTTGTTTACTGAATCTAACCACTGCTTCAGAATCAGTTTTTTTTTGTTGTTTCGTCATAGAATCTTGACATTCCAACATATATTGTTATCGTGGACTGCATGCCACCGATCGGATCGATTTCTCTTTCTTTTTTCGCTGCTTCTGCAGAAATCATTGAAAGGTCTTCACAGAAAGATCTCGCTTTTGCAGTGATGAGCGGTGCGACAAGTGCGACGCAACGTCTTCAGCCGAAGCGTCAAACTCTTGACGAAGCATACGCGCCACCGGCGAATTTCCTCGAAATTGAAGTGGTAAATCCGATTACGCACGGAGTGGGCAAAATGCGTTACACGGACTACGAGATTAGACTGAGGGTAAGCCAAGCGCATTGATTTTTTGCTCTCTTGATTGATAGTGAGTCATGAACTGTTCTTTTTTTTTTCGAAACTTTGTTCGGAGGATTAGCCTCCGCTTAGCCTGAAAACGCGTTACTTTTGTATCAAGGCTAATTTGGAGCTGGGAAGTCCAAATTGTGCTTTGAAAACATTACTTGGCCAAAGTTCAGAGACACAACATTCATTTGGAATAGATTTTTTATAAGAAGAATGAACTCATATTCCATTTCTCAAGAGAAACTGGTTCTGTATGTGCGAGAGAGGTTTCAGTGATTTATTATTTAGAGACGTTTTTTGCGGTAGAACGCGGGAGTTAAGCTAGTGTTTAGATTTTCTTTTTTAACGATGAGTGCATTTGCCCAGGTTTTACTTTCTACACACGTAGAAATGTAAACTCTCCTTTTTGGGAGTGCTTGTACTTTCAAGTTAGCACGTGAATACCACAGCCTTATGGCTTGGTAGTGATTGCATGAATGCTTCAGTCGCTTTTTTCTTGGAACAATCGCTGGGGCGATCATCCCCTGAACGCACTAAGAAGATTATCACAGCTACTTGACTTAATTGCTGGGTTTCAATTTTTCTTGTAAGCTCTCAGCTTGTGCATAAAACAAATTACGTCAGAACAAATAACAGCGTACTGTGCTATCTTCACTTCCAGTCCAACCTTCCGGTTTTCAAGCAAAAAGAATCCAGTGTTCGTCGCCGATACAGCGATTTTGATTGGCTCCGCGGAGAACTGGAAAGGGATAGCAAGGTGAGTTGTTAAACACTGCTTTTCGTTCTAATTCTTTCTCGTTTTATCAGGAATGGATTTGTTTCGGAGTTATTTTTTTAAATTTAATAGCAGTTTAAACTTGGCGGTCAGAATGGGGGAGCTAACATACCCGAATGGGCTTGCATAGTGCATTTTTCAATTATTGCGCAAAATTTCTCGTAGTTTTGTTATTGTTGCACAGACAGTTTACTGCTTTTTTTGGTTGTCATGCCAAAAAGTTAACAAGCTCAGTGTTGGATTTTGTGGAACTCACTGACGTAGAGAATCCAGTCCGTTTTGACTGGTTTACTCGGAGGATCTTTTTGTTGAGGCGATATCGATCGCACTGCTCCCAGATGGATATCAGGGCACATTGGTGCGGAAATTTGAGTCACTGCGCGGTTATACTGCGATGATATGTATCGTAATCTGCTCATAAACAATGCATTGGTTCGTCGCTGATTCATAAGCGGTCCTGGGAACGGGGACGGGGATTTATTACAATTTGCATTGAAATTGAATTGTGAAAACGCGGAGAGTCGCTGTTTTCTGTTTTTAGTGAGTGTTTTAGTGAAAAGGCTTGACTACCATGAATGTTCCCTTCTTCATTCTTTAATGTCATTCTCTGATTATTAACTAGTGTGAGAGGTAGAACTGCGTCAACAGCCGCATTGATTTCTTATGTGCACTTTTCCCGTGACATCGGAACATCATCTTCGAGTGGCTACGGACGGGAGGGGACTGGGTAGTTTTCGGTTTCGTACTTGATTGTTTTCAACATGCTCTTTTGGCTGCATATGCAACTAAGTATGCATTGAATTTTTTGGGATTAATTCATGTGAGGTCATCATGCTTGTAGAATATTTTTGTGTTGGGAGGGGGGGGGGGGGGTAGTCGGGAGTCGGTTGATTCACAAAATGAAGATAAATTGTTTCATGGCATCTACGTGCTAGAACAAATCAGCCATTGTTCCTTCCCTGACCTCTGTTACCTGGGATTTGAAAGAGTCTGAGATATTAGGGATGCAATTTTTCTTATTCGTCGTGTTTCAAAATACTTTATGTGGTTCCTCTATTCTTATAAAGTTCAATATCATGAGTTGGTATCTGAATATCCGCACCTTTGTGGATTTTTGCATAATACGGTTTTGACGGGTAATCAGAATGAGATAGCAGTGTTGTACAAGGTGGATCTATGCACGTGTCCCTTTAAAAATACAATTTAAGATCGTGGTCCCCCCTTTGCCGTCAAAGTCGCTGAAAAGACAACTACCTTTCCGCTCCGACGATGGCATCTTCGAGGAAGAGTTCATCGAGAATCGTAGGAAAGGGCTGGAGGTTTTCATAAACAAGTAAGTTTTTCTTTTGGATGTTCTTTTATTCGTGTTTTACCACTGCACATTTGGTTTCCGCTTCGTTGAATTGGTCCTCTGCTTCTCTTTGCGCAATCCATCCATTTCTTTTAGAGTCGCTGGACATCCATTAGCGCAAAACGAGCGCTCGCTGCACATTTTCCTGCAAGAACCGATGATTGATAGGAATTATGTGCCAGGCAAGATCAGACCAACCTAAAGAGACAAAGCTTGGTTAGTTCCTGCGATTGTGGAGTATCACTATTTTCATTGTCTGCGTCAGAATGCCGAGTTGCTTGTTCAGTTATGTCTTAGCCTTTTCCCACTGAACTGAGCATTTCCTTTTGTGAGCGGTTTGAATGCTTAAGTTGGTACGAAGTTTGTGTGCATCGCTCAATGTGATTTGCCGTTTCCAGTATTTGTGTCGCAACATTCAGCCTATTTTTTAGAGAATTTTTATAAATTTCTAGTTTGCCATGTTATCAGATGAGATGCTTGCTCTATTTATTATAAAATGTTCCTAAATCTATACAAGTATGAAGATGGTGCCCCTCAAGTTTCCCATTCGTTTCTTACAATTTTTTCTCTGTGTTTCTCGATCATTCAGTGGATATAGGAAGTGATTTCTAATGGCGAATATTCTCACTTAAAATTGCATATTTCCAACCAAGCTTTCGTCATGAATGAAGGCTTGAACTCATGTTTCACACATTTGTACTGTTTCTTTTGTAAATAATATCCCTAATAGTTACGGAAATCTTGGGTGGTCAGTGTTGATTTGTGTGTATGTAATGATAAATGCGATGTACGAGGTGTATACCGATGATAGTAGATTGTGATTCTTCTCCTTCTTTTACATTTGTCCGTTTTATCAGAATAAATAACTTATTTCATACATTTTTTGTTTCGTATTAAGGAAATATGCGGCTAGTAGCGAGAAAATGCGAGTACAAATTTACTCCAAACATTTTATTGAAATAGTTTTCTTTTATTTGTAGAAAAGGTGCTCAGTGAGTTTTTGAAGTACGAAGTGATTAAGCATCGTTTAATTCCTTCTCATTTTTTTCCCTTCTTCTCTGACTGGATATCCTGTTGTGTTTCAGCGGTCTGTAGTAAATGAAAATAATCCATGAAATACCGTGCTTATACCGCAAATGTACATATAACGGTTAGAAAGCGAGTACCTTGATTACTTTTTCTTCTGGTGTGCTTTGCTGGAAATTTTTTAGAATTAATTTGTGCTCTTATATTTTTTTTTCATGAATGACAGCTTACCGGTAGACGTAAAGGATCATAAACAGACATTGTTCTCGCCAGACTGGGCTTTACAACGGGATTCATCTGCAATTATGTTAGATTTGACACTGCTACAGTATGGCACAGATTCAAATGTGACCGTAATCACTACTCACAAATGAGTCGGTTGGCATCAACACAGATAATTCGCGATCGTCTTGTCGTTCAACCATTATCTTTGGCTCTGGTCGTTCACCCATTACCTTTTGATCTGGCCGTTCAACCATTACTTTTTGCTCTGGTCGTTCAGGAATTACCTTTTGAGTCTGGTCAACTTGCTGAAATGACGTCATGACCCGTGAAGTCTTTAGCTGAATGGTTGATGAGGTAGACTAGAACTGGTCCTTGTGGGTTTCGACGATGTAGGACCTAATTCTCGTGCAGCTCAGCTTGCATAAATCTCCAAATTTGTACAGTGAGATGGCGGTGGCCCTTCTGCGGCCCCGTTGAAGACGCTGCGTAACCGCGCCGCGCGCGCCGTAATTGATGTCTGCTGCCGGTATGCTATTTGTAGCAGCTTTTCTACCCGATTTTAAGGATTTTTGGTCAAATCGCGAACAAAAGCACCTAGAAATAGCTTTCCGGCGGCGGATGACATCGATTCCGGCGCAAGCGGCGCGGTTGCGCGGCGTCCTTGAGGCCGCGGATTGGCCACCGTCATCGACGCTCACTGTAGTTATCTCACCAGTCCCTTGTCCTGTGGTTTAGGTGGAAGGACTCCTATTGGGTTTCTTGGCCTATACAAGTATAATACGTCTTGCACGGATCGCAGCTAAAGTAAGAGCAACATTCTAGAGGAGTAGTGCGACTGAAGAAACTGCAAATTTTTCAGGGGAAAAAATCTGCTCACGTCCGTTTTAGTACTATCCTTTTGACGGGCTTCTACATACTGTCTGATTTTATTGATATCCCATCCTCCTTGGTCTTCACGGCTACCCCCGAAATCCGCCCTTTCCGCCGATTCTTTTTGTATCGTCGTCTTCTCTCTGCTATTCTTTGACATCGAATCCTTGGAATTCTCAGCACTGGCATTACTACTGTCTGTAAATAGTCTTTCTAGGGGTAGCATAGTGAGCGGGTAATCAGAACTTGCCTCCTTTGTTTGTGAATGGGGATTTGCTCTCTGGAGGCTGGAAAATGTACAGTTATATCATTGAACTACAACTGGCGGTATGTGACGTAACGAAGCCGCTGTGGCAGATCTCTCTCCCTCCCTTCCTCTCTTCCTTACCCAGGTGGTCTAGGGTATTTCCTTACGCAGGTCGTTGGGTCGAGCTCAAAAGAACGCTGTATCTCCATCCCTAGCCAATCAATAAGCATACTTTCCACTCGCTTCACTTTCAAGCACAAATCTAACTGCTTGGGCTTACCTCCCTATTAGCTCTAGCTATTTTTGAACAGTATGCTATCAATACCTGGAATAGACTGTCTCCGAAACACTACGTCGCTTCCAGAATCCTCACGGTCCAACTTACCTGTGCAAAGGCGGCAATAATCCAAAAGTAATGTATTGAGTAGTAACATGAAATGAAGCACTGCCACATTTGGGATAGACGAGCTAGAAATGAACGTCAATGGAGATGTTTGGAATTTTGATAACCGCTTGGTTGATAGTGTGACAAACGGGTGTAAACAGAAAGTGAAGTTGATAAACAGTGCCTGGATGCATCATTACCCAGGGTAAACGTGTGTTGACGCCCGTGTTAAAGATGAGTAAATTCGCGGGGTCTTAAACCGTTTACCCCCGGTAAGCTCAATGCTGCATGCGGCCCGTGAATGCATGACATGGGCATGGTCATGAATAGCAGCTCGTTAAAGACTAAAGAAAACGGCACGTGTAGATAAACACCTTAGTGGGTGCCGGTAAAGGGTAAATTCGGGTACGTTGGCAGTTTTACCATGGGTAATCTTGATAATGCATCCGGCTCCAGTTGTACCTAAAAGAGACAACAAGCCGGAGTGAGCGGGTGTTCTGAGCGGAGTGCGTTCATGTTTCTGTGGAAAATGAAGCAGAAAGTGGACCAGAGTACAATCTGGTGCCCTTTTTTTTCAAGTAGAGCTCTATCTGTTTCAAAAACAAGAGGAACTCGGCACCATGCTGTTTCAACATTATTTGGGCTTCCTAAGTGCTGTCTTCAATGTCTTGTCAGCACTTCTGCTCTAGAAAGTCATTTCCTGCTACCCGTTCCGTACATGTTTTTTTACAGTGTGAAAAGTGGTGGTCAGCTTACGTATCGAATGCTGCAGGTCCGATCCTTCGTACATTCAATGTGTGAAGAATAGTATAATGCAAGACCTGTTTAGCATGACTGCCGCACTTGGCAGGCACTCCACTCTTCACTTCCGAGCGGGGATGTTTATGCACATGAGCTTGCACATAGGACCGGATTAACTACATCTGGATCTCATGAATAAGAGACGAACATAAGAAATGTTGACTTTTTTCCTGTCACAACCATGGACCGGGCATGGACCGCTGTGACAAAGCGCCAGGATACAATCTTTTCATTCCGATCAGGAAAATCTCTGATGTGTTCATTTGTAACTGCTTCCAAACGTAATCTTGTTTTCATTTCATTATCAGCAGGGCAAGGGTCCCTCGTTGCTCGGTGATCAGTCCATCTACAAAATTGTTTTTCAGAACAATTTTTTTCAAGACTCAGGTGGAGATTCTATTGCCTCGACAAATGATGATATTGGTTCCTCGAAACTTCATTTTCCGGGGACAGGGACAATTCTTTTGTTCCTCAGGTATTTTCTTTGGCATGCTAGGTAATTTTCTCAATATTTAAAAACCATGCCCGACCTCAGCCTCATTTTCGAGATTTTTCACAAACATGCGTTAGCAATGCCATCATAATGTTCTGTGGTGGAATTTCGCACCACGGTGGGTCCAGCGTGGGATCGCTGGTAAGCCAACGGTGGGATAATTGGGGGCGAATGCGATTCTCGGGGAATAACCGGAGGATAATGGTGGGCCCACCGTCAGGTGGAGGTCCAACATGGGTGGTATGAAAGTTTAATGTACATTATTTCTTGCAAATGTCTTGAAAAACCCGTTTTCAAGCTCTCTTCGATTTTCTAGCCATGTAGAAACTCTGGAAACGCTTTGAAATGGGAAACTGCTCGATCGTAACTTGCAAGCCGGTGATTCTTTTTTCATGTTGTAGCACAAAAGAGGCTATAATGTCTGAGCTGTAATGTCTAAACACGATCTCCCTGAGGACTATCTTCGTTGACCCTTCAGGATCCCCCTTCTCGGCGGTGTATCCAGACCTATATTTCGCTCTGATTAGCTTTTTCTTCTCGTTGCATTAAAAAATATTAGGTTACATGATCCAATTTATTAGAACTGCATCGAATCCATAATTTCACATGAACATACAGCCAATTTTGTGCCTAAAGTTTGGTCCCACCTTCTCGATTAAGTGGTTGCAGCCAAACTTGGTGGCGGTTTTTGTCTGCAAATGGCACATTATCATAAAAAGGATAACTACTTAAGATTCTGTAAAAGCTTCAGAAGCGGGCTGACCACTGAACGCTAATTATTTGCCTTTCTAGAAATAATTACCTCTGCCAGCTTGGGTGACCATTTTTTAACAACGTCTTTAATGAGACCTTCTTTTTCCTCGCTATCTTCGAGAGTTGTTGGCTCCATCCTGAAGAAATGAAATGAAAAATGAACATGTATCGTGTCCGAAATGATTTTTTCATCAACTTAGCAGAATGCTTTTTATTTATGACTTAGCTAGTCCCTCACCGCATACTATTTTGAATGCTTACTCGAAATGTGCCATTTGTGCAATTGGTACTATTCCTGGAAAATCTTCAGTCACTGAGTATTTCTTCACTCCCAGGCTTGCTATCGAAGAGTACATTCCATCTTCCATGCGGCAGTCGTATGTCTATTAGTTGTTATGCTGAGTTTTGTTAAGTGTTCGACAAAAGCTAGGAGAATTTTCTTCGAAAACGAACCAGAGAATTTCCCGACATTTTTGCAGTAATGTGTTTGATCAGAAGCGCTCTCGTCTTTGGATCGCAAGGCATATTCTTCATCTCCGTATTTTCACACCTTGGAACATCGTCTGCCATGGTCGAACAGAGGTGAAGAGCCTGCAAAAACACCTGCTTGCCTCATAAGACGCACGCTAGGTTTCTATTAGGGTGTGGAGCGTTATATCTGGAGAGGGCGGTGCGGCCCAGCTCTGCGATTGGTCAATTCATCTAGCTGGCTAATCACAGAGCTCGACCGCGCCTCCCACTCCGAGTATAGCGCTCCATACCCTTTCTATTAGGTTGTCGGAAACGTTTCCTCCCATTTTTGTGCTGTCCTTTCTAACTTATTGTTCTTTTTCAAAACAACCAATAATTACACGATAAAGGTAGCATAACTATTGAGAGGGACTCCGGTGGTAGCAACGGGGTTTATTGGCAGCAGATGCGAGTGAGTGGTTCCACCTTAATTCCACCAAACACTGAGCATTGCCTTCTGTGGGTAGGGTTCTCGTTTTGTCACCAGAATCCCAGCCTACCTGCAACCAAGCCACCCGCACTTTCTCATGTGAATTACCTAGGAAGACCACTTCTCGCCACTGTGAACCAAGTTGTCGAGCGAAACGGAAATCTTCAGAAAATTCAAAAAGTTTAAGCATACATCTCTCAGTGAGAGATGTATGCCTAAAATTGAGGCGTTGAGGCTGTGGCAGCTCAGATCAAGAAGAAAACATGAGTCGTATTCCCTTATCTCTCTGAAGCGATGTAGATGAACAGCTGTTGAACTCTGATAGCATTGAAGTTCCTTCACTAGCTCACAGACATCACAACGCGAACTCTCTTCAAACAGCTCTCCAACTACCTTGACCGCTCGAGCAAATCCAAGTATATCTCAAGCCGTGATCACCATCTTCAAACCTGTGGGACCAAACGTTTACTGTCGCGGACGCGGACTCCGCTCCTCGATCTAGTGGTGGCCGGGAGCAGTGCTCTGCCGCGCCCCGTGGCTAGTGGTTGCCGTCGCGGCGCTGCCTCGCACGCCGCTACGGCAGTTATAGCCGCGTTCCCTCCATAGGCTCCGCCCCCTCCCAGAGACGGCCTATATAAGGGCGCCGCCGGCTGGCTGTCGGTCAGTGTGTGCGCAGTCGTATGAGAGTTCACGCAGCTGGAGCCGATCGATGATGGGAGCTGGCGGACCCTAGAGGTCCTGCACGGTATCGATTGATGATGGAAGGACGATAGAAGATGGAAGGATACTTTCGAAAATGGATCGATTAGAAGAAGGACTTAAGAAGAACGTGTAAGTACCGTGGCAGGACCGGGGGGAGCTGCACCGTAGCCTTAAGCCTTGGCAGCGGCGGCAGGGAGCTAGAGGGCGCAGCCCTTTGGTTCTTTTCCTCTCAGTGAAATGTAATATGTACTATCCAATAGGTTCCCCCTCTGAGCCCCCGTAGGACCCCTTCTAGTAGTTTAGTAGTATAGTAGTATAGTAGTATTAGTATAATAAACTTATATAATCTAACTAGCTGTACTAATCCTCCCCTGTACTACGGCGTGTCGCCCTGACCGGCCGTAAGTCGTCGTAGTACAGTGTAGTGTTCTAGCGGCAGTATACTCGTAGTATGCCATGGGTGGAAGCCTGCGAGGTGAGGAGCCCTGGTATGGTTAAGGCAGTACACAGGGTATCATGAAACGGTGAGGCAGGACTCTGACGCCGAGAAGGTACAGGGCAACCACCGATCCGCAACATTTACAGTGCAGTAAGAGCCAGTGGAGGGGCCTATCTTACCACGTATATTTCCTGCCGCATCGCATGCGTTACAGTGTTTTATGAGTTCTCAAAGGAGGAGCAGCCGAACATACTCCTAGTCAATGACGATTTTTTCGGCCGTAACCGTGACGAAATGCGGAGGAAAAAATTGATATAAAAAGACAATTGCTCAGCCTTCATACATGATTTGGATAGAAAGTTCTTGAACAACTGCGAAAAGATTGGCGGGAAGAGGAAGAGGGTGGCGGGAAACTTTTCCGACAACCTAATAATAAATCGCATGGGTGTATTAGGACATGAACCACTCACCGCAAGAACCAAGCCGGCAGAGATCATCATTGTGGACTGCAGTAGAGACTACTGTTCTGTCCCTCTTTTATTTCGGTGAAATGAAGTTCGGACTCATTGTCGCAGTTCACATTCTGCACCATTTAATTAGGTTATTTTTCACTTTCAAGCGCATGACAACGCTAAAAACGGCTCGTTAGAGGAATATTCTATTTCGATGATGTATTATATGTGCTGTGTATACGAAATTGGAAATTTGCATGTTTATATATTCATAATAATCTCTCTAATAAATCTTGATTAAACTCATTGAGACCAGACTCTGTATGAAACTCTTCCAAAGGCCGACGGAGGTTTCTTGAAACGGACTATATTTTTCTCGTGAAGTCATTGATTTATCGATTATATCAGTCTGTTTTATTTTTGGCTTTCCTTGCCCACGCATCGGTCAGGGCATGCCAGCCAGTAATGCACGAAGGAGGAGCCTCCCGCCCTCCTTCTGATAGTGAACCTCCGAATTTTTTTAAAAATACTTTATAAAATAGCCAGGAACATTGTTGTAGCTTACTTTGGATTGTTTGCTCCTATTGTTATTTCTTAAAAACTTGTTAGGAATTATATGTTACTAAAATTAATATTTATTTTTGGGTCTTGATTTTTCTATCAGAACGGCGGAGACCCAATTCATCCCTCTTATGCCACCCAGACATCTTCAATACATTACACACTAATAGAATACGACAAGCACACATACATTACAGTTTATACAAAAACATCGACTCATTGATTTTATCGATTTTTTCCATTTTTTTCAGGCGAGAGGGGGAGTGAGAACTTTTCTGGTTGGGTTCTCCAACACGCTGAAATGATAACAATTTTGCAAATGCTCACTTCTGTTATAATTGTCCGACTGAATAATGTTTTAATCCTCTAGTGTGCAGTTCTGAATTTTGTGCAGCGAAACTAGACCATGTTGTGGGCGCTGAGACTGTTGGACTTTGTGTAGTCCGAATACACAATTAAGGCGGGGGTTCAGTGGTTTTGGAATGTTTATTAATGTACAAGTGAGAGTGAACAAGGAGAGAAATGAGCGCCTCGTACGGCTTACAATATCATACTGCCTAGGAATAAGTATCTCTAGCATGAGACGGGTCAGCCCCGCCCCCTCCACAGGAGGTACAGTATCGGCGGTGAATGCGAATACTACAAGAATCATCGCTCTGTCGATGATAGACCAATGCATTCACAGCCAGCGGTCTTATTAATCCCTGTCCAACATATTATGCCCACTCATGAGTTCTGTCTCTGTTAGCAACCTTGTTCTGAAACCGAATTATTTATTTATTTATTTATTGTAAAGTGCGCCGTTCCTTGAAGGAAATTGCACAGAACGAACTCAAAACTTGAAAAAAAACTCAACAAAACATATGAGACTCTCCCTCCATCATGAACTTCAAGGTAGATGTACAAAATGCTTCTCACAAGGGAAGTGCAAGAGGCTAACCCCGGGGATCCCAGCGAGCCACCCACTTTCAGAAGCCTTGTCTAAGGTGATTATAATGCATACATATTATTTTTGCCCAATGGTCAGGATGCGCCCAGGAGAGCGCGTCCAAGATTTTTCTTCTTCGCTGCCATAGGGGTCCATTTTACAGGCGATTTATGCAACGTTGACGGCTCAAACTTACTGAGATTACTGTAATTAGCTGTCTCATGGACTGTAGAGTGTTTGGAGACACAATTGTGAACGACCCTGCTCCGCTGGGTATGCGATCATGAGCAATTGCCACAGGCATGCCAGCCGTGGCGGAGTGGCCGAGTGGGTAGCGTGTCGGATTGTCAGCCAGAGGGTCGAGGGTTTGGATCCCGTCCATTGTCAGTGGAGCCACAAAATCCTAGGGATACCAATGAGAGTTGATGCACTGGGTTACGACAACATGCCCGTATTAGAAGAACACCGCGACGATAGGTGAATGACATTGGGGAATGCCACTACATATGCGGTGAGAATGAGTAGACTAAGATCGAATTTTAGTACGAAATCAAGGTAAAAAATCAAAATTCGCGATATTTTCGTAAATAACTGGACGCACTGAACACGGAGGTATTGATAATACTAGTTTTCGACGACACTGGCTGGTTCTCGTGCACGGACGCACTCACACCCACCCAGTACACATTATACTTGGGACCCAATAAAAATCGAATAATTTTGTTACTTTGATTAACAATTTACGAAACGAAGCAAGCATCCAGATGTTTGAAAATAAAAAAGTCCTAAAGCTCTTCTCCTCTTCTGTAAAGCACAGTATTGATCTCCAATGTTGGTATGAAGGAAATTCCAATTTATTCGAAATCGAATATTTTTGCCTTCGAATATCGAATATTTCGGATAAATTGAAAATTCGAATGTCCCAACATTAACTACTAATGTACAGTGGACGTCAATGACGGTGGCCCATCCGCGGCCTCGAGAAGGACGCCGCGCAACCGTGCCGCGCGCCCTGGATTCGGTGTCGTCCACCGTCGGAATGCTATTCCTAGGCGCTTTTCTTCCCGATTCGGTCGGAATTCCTTGAAACGAGTATAAAAGCTGCTAGGAATAGCATAACAACAGCAGAGAACAACAGTTATGGCGCGCGCAGCGCGGTTGCGCGGCCTACTCGACGCCGCGGATGGGCCACCGCCATTGACGTTCACTGTATTGTTGTAGGAGTGAGAAGCAGAGCTTCAGGGCTCCCTAATTCTTGAAGATCTGGGTTTTCAAAACGTTTCTTAAATTGTTGATTAAAGTATCAAAATTATTTGGTTTTTATTCGGCCTCAAGTATACTACACATGCGAAGCCAATTAGTTGGAAGCATGATAACCCATAATCAACCAGCGACAGCGACATAGTGGTGGACCACCCACATGGATTACCCTGCGCTATCAAGCAGGCAGCTCATCGATTTTGTCGCTCCAGAAAGAGGCTCTGTTTTATGGGAAAAGCGACTTGTGGAAATTAGACAGCTGCAAGCATTCCCTATTATGCTTGAGTGAGGGATATCGGAGATGAATAAACTTTGGACAGTGTAGGTGGTGGAAAGAGGGGAAAGCATTACCTACCCCAAATGGTGCAGATAAAATGATTTCTGTGAAAATGATAAACGAAAATTTAGAAACGACAAATACCTGCAAAAATCTTGAAATTGATAAACTTGATAAACGAACAACTTCATGGAGAGAAGCATGAACCTAGGCGTCTTTCACAGTTGCTGCGCGTCAAATTTGACGCGTCGTTTTCGCGTTGTCTCGATGCGGCGAAAGTGGAAACGCTGTTTGTTCACGCGGCTGTCGCGACAGCTAATCCAGGAACAATCCGCTAGGAATTCTCCTCTCCACTTTCGGCATTGTACATCACCTAGTCAGGTTTGACGTGCTGCAACCATAAACGATTCTGCGCTGGTTGTAGAAAATTACCCTAGGCTTTCAAACGAGCTACACGCACTAAGGTTGCACAGGTATGAACCTAACTGAGCTAAGTAGCTGATCCGAGGATCTTTCCTGACCATTGATATTTTGCACAGTAGTACATTTTATTTCGCGGGGGATCCGGCGCATCCTTGGCGATGGCTGCGGGAAGTTCGACATTAACGCGCTCCATTCGCAATCTATCGTAACCGACCTTTAATAACGTTTCATTTCCAGCTGCCTCCCACTGAAGACATTTTTTCCATGTTTTTCTCTTTTCTTTGCCTCCTTCAGTGCTCTGTTGGTCCGTTACACCTCGTTTGAGATTAAATAAGCACGATTTTCTTATTGTCGTTGGTCTTCTCTCCACCTCAATGATGAGTTTTCTCCTTTTCTTTCCTTTTTCATCGTGTGCTTTTTTCTGAGTTTTTTTGAGTGTGCTATTTTCTATTTTAGATTTGATACAACATGCCTCGCCGAAAGCGGAAGGGGCGAGCGGCCAAGGCCGCTCGTCGTGGACAACTAAGCATTGGTGGAGCAGCTCCACGGCGACATAGAAGATCTAAGGTAGATCTAAGGTGACATACATGTCGCTAAATTTCACGTTTCATTTGCACAAGACCAGCGTCATGATTACGGGAAAGGTTATTCGTCAAAAACACTAGATTGAACGACCTAAATTGTTTGAGTTCGTTTCAAGTTAGTGAAAACTACTAAGTTCTCTCTATTGTATTTGTTTGTGTTCGTGAGTAAGACACCTTATTTTATTTTTCTTTTCTCCAGAAGGATGAAGACGCGTTGGACGAACAAGAAAAGGCGATGAAACAAATTAGAGCAGCTGGAGCGGCTAAAGCAGCTGAAGCTGAGAAGGCTAAGTAAGTACCTTTATTACATATCCTTCCATTCCACGCATTTTTTGTCTTTTGCTCTTGAATCGAAGCTCTCGGGAGCAGATGCACCTTGGAGATTCTCACCTATTTTTATAGTTGTTTCACACCCTTGCCTCTTTCAAGTGGTGTGAAACAACTAGAAAAGGACAGTTTATATTACATGCGAACGTGAGACGCACGGATCTATTTGTGGATGATTTTCCATGAAGACCGGTCAACGCCGCATGCACGTCCTGGATGAAAATACTGCACAGCCGCTGCCAAATATTCGCAATGCGCAAAAGCGTGCATCTGAGTGAGCAGTGCCAGAGCTTCATCACATAGGCGCTTGCGCGTCAAACGCCCGCGTATTGTTTAAATTGAGCTTAATTTTCATGGAATAAATGAGGTCGATTTGTAGAATGAGGCAAGAACATGTACAAATGCAGATTTTTCTTACTAAAACACAGACAAAGCTGTTTGATTATCGGAATACTATAGGCTTAGGCAGGTTTCATCGATGGGCTCAACGGTCCCGCCCTGCTCGTGGGGTCTATTATCGCTTGCGCAATATTTTAGATACCACCTTGCGATGTTGGTCCGCTGACCGCTTCGAGAGTGTCCATACTTCGCCGGTTCCGCCGGCGCAGCTGCGATCGCCACAACCGCTGCTGTCCGCCCCGCACGCACGCAGCGCAATGTAGAAAATATTAGAGAGAATGGTCGATCATGAGAGATTACCAGAGATGTCGTGCTCCAGTGTTAATTTGAGTGGTTATTGCGACGAGCGGAGTCGGGACGTAATGGCGCTAGCGGCGGTTGTGGCGATCGGTCAATACGCATCCATATGATTATCGTCGATGAGTGTTTTCGCCGATTCGTTCTGAACCGGCGGAGTCTGGGGATTCCCTTCGACATTCCTCTGTTCCAATGCTCGATCGATCATCGATTTGTCCTGAGCGCATCAGGCTTTGGAGGCATTTCTCGACAGGAATGGAACTTGGAGTTTTCTCGACCCTCTTAGTCTCTCTCTCTTTCTCTCTCTCTCTCCCTCTCTCTCTCTCCCTCTCTCTCTCTCTCTCTTCCCCTCTCTCCCCCTCTCTTCCGGCCTTTGGAAACAAACCTTTCCACACAGATATTTTCAAGTGGTAACATAATGAAAATGTGCGGAGCACCGCACGGGAAAGTCCACATCCATGCTGCGCCTACCGCAGTTGTTTCGAAGTCTGCGGTGGTGTAACACAAATACTATGAATTACTATGTACGGCAATGTTGTTGATTCGAATTTGAGGATGCTGATTTTACTGAATTTCGTTGACTTTTTTCTTTTACATTTGCTGTAGGATTGAATTCTGCTCTCAGCTGAGATCGATGGGTGTATTGGTATAGTTCCCCTGTAAACATCTGGAATATTTCTTATATGATACATATGACACAGCCGTCAGTCCTGAATGCGTTGATGCATCAACTATATTTGAAATTTTTGTTTGTTTAGACAACCACATTCCTTCGTTATACATCGAGGCGCAGTTGGGAAGTATGTAAAAGCACTGGAGAGGGATATTCGACAAATTATGGATCCTTTCACGGCCAAACACTTGAAGGTTTGATGTTTAATCCCCTTTTATTCTCTGTAGACATCACAGTTATGTCGAAAGGTAACAATTCTATCTTATATTCAGATTCTGAAACGTAACAATATCAAAGATTTTGTTGTTCACGGGGCTGTTTTGGGCGTGACGAACATGATCGTCTTGACTACCAGTGAAACGTCTGTTCAGATGAGAATGATGCGCTTCAACCAAGGCCCCACGCTTACCTTTCGAGGTTGGGTCTCTTTTCTCCTCCATGCTTAAGCGATTCATTGAGTTTCTTTTTTCTCGGAATAGTATTCGATATGCATGCTTTCATTTTAATCATTCTGAGATGAGTGTTTTAGTGCCTGAATATTCACTATCTCGACATATACTGTCCACTCAGAAAAGGCCATTGATACATCAAAAACTATTTGACAAACCTCCACTTGTTGTAATGAATGGCTTCAATCAGGTAAATTTCGTATTCTCCAAACCTTTTGTGGTTTTCTGCTTCATAATCCTAAGGGAACTCTTGAATTGATGTGTATTCTTAGAAGACGTTGGATACGAATGCCATTAGATGTTGTTCCACTTTCAGAGCGGTAAAAAGCATCTGCTACTTGTGGAAACGTTTATACAGAATATGTTTCCCTCTATAAATATTGATACGGTGAGTGATCCTGGGTTTCCATCCCTTTTTATTGCTGCCTCAGACTGTTTTTCTCTTATCTTTTCTCCCTACTCCAATATCTCGTCTTTTCCTTTTTCCTTTTTTATGTAGTGCATTCTTTTTTATGTAGCAAATTCTATTTTTGGATGTTGAAGTAGAATAACACCAGTAACACGTGACAATGTTACTGCTTCAAATTTGATGTAAAGAACTAATTTTATTGGGTTTCGTCTCCTCTATGGTTCTGATGCAGTCGAAATTGTGAACATTATTCCCCTCTTATTCACCAGGAAGTGTTGTCTTTGCTGTTGCCATTCAGTGACGTTGTCGGGCAGTTAGCTGCAGTTTCAGATATAGAACTAGCTGGCCACTTGCTCATAACTCATATGCTTAGCCCATATCTTCAACATTTTTGGGCCTTGTTAGAGTTCAGCCATAGTTTCTTTCAGTGTTACTCATAATTGCTGGTGAAATCTTATGTTTTTAGCTTGACCTACGTTCAGTGCGGCGCTGTCTCATGGTAAATTATTGGGAAGAAGACGATACTATAGACATTCGCCATTAGTGAGTGGGCTTTTCTCCTGTTTATTGCTTTTTTCCCAGCTCGCATAGCAATTACCATTCTCTGCTTCTTTGCTCAGTTTTGACTTACTGCAGCAGCTGTTGCTGTTTACAGTGCTATTCGAGCAGTTGCATCTGGGATTAATAAGTCGGTGCGAAAACTAGTGACTGCTGGAAAATCCTCGACAAAAGAGCTCCCGGATTTATCGAAGTATAAGGATATTGCAGATTTCTTATTAAAGTAAGTTTTTTTTCGACTGTTTTTTGATAATGTTTCGTTTCCATACTCATTAACTTCGAGTTTGCAGTCCTGGACATCTTAGTGATAGTGAATATGAAGGAGAAGAACAGGAAGTGATTCTTTCACAAAGTCTTAGCGAGCAGGGAGGTACTGTAAGAGGCGAAAAGAGCCACGTTCGGTGAGTAGCTTCCTTTTTTAAGTTTTCGTTCATGAAATTTCATTTTCCCATTGTTAGACTGATGGAAATTGGTCCTCGGTTAAAGCTGGAATTGCTGAAGGTGGAGGATGGAATTGATGATGGCGAGGTCCTTTACCACAGAATTGTCCAGAAGACAGGTCCCGAGTTGGAGAAATTGAAGAAGGAGGCTCCCAAAAAGAAGTATTCATGAATTCTATTTAAATCTCGATTTAATCTGCACGTCAGTTTTCATCCCAGGAAACTGAAGAAGCGATCTGAGCAAGAAAATGAGCACCGCGTCATTCGTCGACTCGAGAAGGCACAGGAAGCTGCCAGGAGGGAGGTTTGTATACTTTTCTTTGAGGACACATGAAGCTTTCCAAGAAATGATGCTTGTCTCGATTATCAGGAAGAGGAGCTCAAGGCGCTCAAGGAGAAAGCGGCTAGAAAACAAGCTGCTGCCACTGGTCAGACCGAAGATATTGAAAACAGTAAAGAAAAGGACAGAGAGATTGCGATGAATAGAGAACGGTGAGTTTTGAGCTTTTTTTTCTTCGTCGGATTTAATGTGTAGAGATCGTCCATACTGCAAAATATTTTCCTACTGCAAAATATTTTCCGTCTTTGTTGCCATTTTTTCTGTAATGACAACCTGGTACTTTGCCTCTCATTTCCTGCTCTAAAAAACGTTTTTTGTTGCTCTCAAAGTTCTAGTGACCTTCAAACGCATTGCGAAAGCATTCCAGCCCTGCTATTCGTTCCTCTTCCTTAAAATTATTGAGAAACCGCAAAACTGCAGCTCCACATCTCTTTTTTTATGATAGATTTTTTTCTGTTGTCGTGTTTTCCATACGCTTGGAGTGACATGCATTTTATTTTAAATCTTCGAAGATCATAGAAAGAGGGTGTTGCACCTCTTTGTCTGATCATCCCACGGCATAGTCACCGAGCAGAACTCATATCTAAGTGTTCCGCACTGGTCTCTAGAGCAGAATTCTACTTTTGCCAGAGCTTCTCTGAAATTCGAAACCTGTTTTTCTGTGAAATTTTGTTTCTCCGCAGTAGTTCAGTTAGTAGTTTCTTATTGTGCATGATATGGTTGATTTTTATAGTTTTCTAACCTTTTTTACAATCTCTGTCGTGTTGTTCTCGGCCCCAAACAGACGCAATGCTTTTTTGTGCCTATCCTCCATCCGCAAGGCCAACCCTTTCTTCCACTACGATGGGCCCTGTAAATTGGCACCAAAGTTCCTCGCCAAGGACACAGAATAATGTGTGTTGATATTGATTGGACGTCTTGTTTAGTTTTATGAGGTTTTCTCATGTAATCAGCTGATTGGTAGATTTTCCTTCATTTGGGAAAGACTGGTGATCTCTCCAGTTTGTTCGGGCTGCCCCCCCCCCTATGTGGAATTTTAATGGTTTCTTTAATGATATGACACTAATGGGGAGACAGTTGTCGAGGAAAACCGATTTTTGTACTAGAAGGCGATGCATTCGATAAAAACAAATTATGTTAGCGCATTTTGCGAATGTTCAAGGTCGTGTTTCATGTCTCGCGTTTTTGCCATGGATGACGCAGTGGAACGCGGAAACTGTATGGGTTTCAGCTCGACTACAGTACACTGTAAGCGAGTGTCGGAAACTAGCTATTGTAGAGAGTTTGTGTCGTTTATCTCGAATCCAGTGTAGTAAATATGGTGAGGACTGCTTTAAGAGATGCGTCCTTTACCCCATATGATAGCAATAACAAATACAGTTGATGTTGCTATTGTATTATATTTTCTCTTCCACTGCTATGACTCCACTGAAACTTTCTACATTGAAGCGTAGAGACAGATTGCGCTGCTTGCTTACGTTGGACCGTTTATGGTGGTCTTCGATCAATAATTTATCCTGTCACTCTCAGTTTCAATCATCGCCTTGCAATCAAATAATGTCTTGGTGCTTTTTCTTCCCTAGTTTTTGCCTTTCTTTCTGTGTTCTTATGAACATGCGTTATCTAAATTTATACGTATTGCTTATCGTTATGGCGGCAGCCTTCGTTAACCTGAGGTATCTACGCTGCTATTAATTCTACCCTCCATTTTCGAATTAAATGATCTGAGCGTTGTGTTCTTCTGTAATTTAATCGAAGACACGCGGACCACAGTACGTATGTAAAATGATTTCGCAAATTGTCATGCGGCAATATCTACAGGAGTCCTCACTAATAAGTAATTTCATTTTCACTACCAGTCAGTTGTCATCACGATTTTGCACTAATTCAATCAGTACATGCCACTTCTATCGTTATCTTGTTCTTGGTAGTACTTGCACAAACACCGAACGCGGAATTAAGCTCCAGAAATCGTGGATTTTTTTTTGTAAGGAAACTCACAAGTCACGGGATTACATCCATCATTTGAAACTCATTTCAGAATTCTGCTGTAGCTGTGAGTTTGGAGATTAATAGATCAAATTTTCCTCATCTTCAAAGTCAGCATTTGGAGGGCTTCCAAACGGTTTAGCTTGTGGAGTGAGGAGAATACTGTTTACGGTTCGAATACCTGTTGATGTGCTGACATTTGACGATGTCTGGAGAAAGATTAGTGTCACGCAACTATCCCTGCTTGAAGTTTAAACGAGATTTAAAGATTCACAACGTCCAGGTTGCCCGTATTTGTCGTTCAGCCTTATCAAAGATCCTTACAAAAAAGGTCGAGTTTTCGATGGGAGATTTTCAGTAAAAGAAGTCTGACGGAGATTGCTACTTGAAGTTCCAAACTCATGTTGTTCTCATGTTGTTTCTTCTCCAGTTTCTTCTCCTCATACTCGTTTTTTTTTTCCTTTCTGGCAATATTCAGGTTTTAAGTACGAGGACTAAAAAGTGAAAAAACCTCCAAAAGCCGTATTTTCAAAACATTCCCCCAAGCCTTTGCTGGGTTCGCTTAGAAGTTGCTCTCCTCGGAAGGATCTATTTCCTCCCATTCAGATCTTGCATATAGTTTTTGAATGGTCCAACAGTGAATGATGTGGCCGTCAGGGTTGCTCAAAAACCTATAAGTGGTCGAACCCCTTTTGAATTTGGCACTTACAGTTCAAGTACTGTACAAGGTCGCCGCGACCTCTTTGGGTACTATTCTTCTATTTTTGATGTTTTCTACAGTTATGACAGTTTAGTCTGCGAAAAGACGTGTGAGAAAAAAGCTCAGGATTTCTCTTGGATGGTAGATATGTTGTCTTCAGAGGCACATACGTTAATTTTTTTTTCTACTGATCGCCATTGATTTCTTTGCTGTGAGCTTGTTTGGAGATATTCTTGCGGAAGAACTCTTCTCGTTACTATAGGTTCTGGGAATCTTACAGCTATGGGCTTCAGGGCTGGGATTCATGAAATGACACCCTAGCAAACCAACTATGGTTAGCTACGTCATGCTAGGAGAGGCAGGTTTCGAAAGTTGGTTTGCTAGCCTGGTTTCGCCTGGTTATGCGTCCACGAATCCCAGCCCAGATCTGGTATGGTCAGTGGAAATTCCTACAGGGCGTGGCTAGTGTGAAATTTGATAGGTTAGAGAGCTTGCTGAATGCTTGTAAGTTTAATCCTATAGCTTGTTCACCCTTTCTAATTGAAATGCTCTTCTGAATTCTAAAAAGAAGAGAAAAAAGACAGTTTGGGGCATATAGCCTTTAGCCGGATACACGCATGTAGTCTTTGAATTTTATAGTGAGTTTTACTGCTTTGTAGCCGCCATGACGATATTTAAGTAACTGCTATGTTCGTAAACGCCCCTACTACAAGTTTCTTGTGCACTTTATGTTTGCCTGAATTGATTTTGGCGTCCTGCCAGGACGATTACCAACCCTTTCGCTGTTCATCGAACGATCACAGATTTCTGGTGTAGGCGAAACGAATGGGCAGGAACGTAAGAAAATGAATTGTAAATTTTTGTGACGTCAGCTTAGAAGGGAAGGTCGGTCCTTCATAGAAAATACGTTCCCAAAGACCTAAATCCATAGTGTGTTCTTCATCTGCTCCGCAGCTTCTTAGTTTTCTTATCGTATATGTGCACGTAAGCGTAGTGCACGGAGTAGGTCTCCATCCGCTCATGGATTCTTTCTGGGCTCTGACGAAGGCGAGTACACAGCATCGGCCTCGCAAAGTGTTGTGTCTGTCGTGTTATACTTCGGAAAATACCAAAACAGCTGTTTTCAGTTGCGCTAAAATTCATTAAACATTCCATATGGAACTATGCTCCTTGGTTTCCATGATCAAGCACTCTCGCATGGAAAGATTTCTCATGAATTCATGGAGGAAAGAAATTTTGGGGGATTTGCAAGGGAATTCGCATTTTCAGGGAATATAGGGGCTAGGGACAAAGGCATAGGAAAGACTTCAATTGTTAATCAAGGCAAAAATATGAAACCTCCAACAGATTGATTGGTTGCGGATCGCGTGAAAACGAGGGATTTTAGGATTATGGTGGTTTCAATTTACCTGCTGCGCATTTCTTATGAAGCGAAAGGGTAAAATAAACAGAATTATATCGATTTGCTCTTAAATTTTCTGGCGAATTCGCACCTGCAA
Organism: Ancylostoma caninum; assembly: GCA_037903475.1. NCBI lineage: Eukaryota > Metazoa > Nematoda > Chromadorea > Rhabditida > Ancylostomatidae > Ancylostoma > Ancylostoma caninum. The sequence goes on from JBAJFG010000580.1 coordinate 76,417, forward strand.
TGAGCATCTGTTTGAAGGATGATTTGGAGAGATCTAACAAGCGATAGAATTTCTTGCTCAAATTTTTGAATTTTAAACGCATGTGGACACTTTTGCGTTCATATGAAGCAATGTATTTGATGTTTAGGGAGATGAAACAACACGCTGGAGGTGGAGAAGGTCAGAATCGCCCCGTGGAAAGGGAGAGAAAACGCCGACGAAAGGAGGGTGAAGAGAAGAAAGAGACGAGGAGGAAACGCATCAAAAAGCACAGAGAGGCTTAGATAGCGTGGTAAGGAGGCGTGGCTATGCCTTGTCATTCACCATGCCATTACGATTGTTGTTTGCATCGTGCACAGTTTGTTATTCCCATTTTGTTGTTGTGATCTTGTTGTTGACTGTACCGTTGTTAGAGTGCTTATTGATTGAATTTTGGAGAATTTTACCATAAAGTTCCTTATGCACCTCTGTACAGGAGTAGATTCAGCTCATTTTAAATATGCAGCTATGCAGTTTCACTAGCCTGACTGAAAAAATCGATAATGTCAGCGTTAGAATAAGCTGTTTTTAGTTTAGAAGGCGCTATTGATTGCTCCTGAGCTTCCGCCTACCCTTTCCTGGAGAGGAGGTGCCTGCGCAGACGAGTGAATACATACAGCACGAGGCTTAGTCATTTGCGTTTCTCGCCCTTTCACTGAGAAATGGCAGGAGCAAATGCCAGCCTTGCTTTCCCGTCGTTTTCATGCCTATTGATCCATGATCTCAAGCGTGATCCCACCGACACCCGTGTCCTTCATGTCAGAGGTCATTTTTTATCACTGCAAACAACGTTGTTCATTGGACAGTTCAAGGTTCTCTCTAGTAACTTGAGCAGTAAACCAAGATTTTCACAGTCTTTATTTCGGCTAACGTTTCGGCGTCGTCGTCTTCGTCAGAGCCTGAAAGCCAAAACCAGATGTAATATATCCTCCTAAACGCCCAATCAGCCCACAGGTTATAATCCAACATGAGAGTAAAAGCGAAAACAAGATCAGTGGAGTAAAACCCGTCAATGCTTACCTAGATAGCCGTTCAGCCGCGAATTTTTGAATAGATGTGCTCCTAGTAAGTAGGCTGCCCCCGCGTCTGACCTGTAGATCAAAACAAGCAAAGGTCTTGGTACAGAGCCAGTTCATTTGTCATGGCAATGCACTCTTCCTTCCTATTCATTTTAAGGTCGAACGTCAACACTTCTAAGGCTCGAACCAGACTCGACGGCGAACAGCGGCGGGGCGCGTCGGCGTCCACGCGCAGCATACGGATCGATCGCCGCGGCCTCGTCCGGCTTCCTCGGGCGGCGAGCGGCGGCCGCCGCCACCACGAATTAGGTCGACCATACCTTGCGCATTGCAGCGTCGGCTGGCTGCACCGCGCGTCGACGCGCGACGACGCCCTAAGAAGCCGAACCGGCTCGGCTTCTTCGAGCGGCGAGGGGCGTCATCAGGCGAAGGCTTGGTTCATTGAAGAGAAACACTAGTTATTTCTCATTCGTATGAACAACTATAAAAAATGACCCGTAGATATTGATGAACAGATGTAAATTTCATCTGAAATCGTTACTTTCAAACAAAAAAGCACCGAAATGGAAGATTTGTGAACGAAAACTGTAGAGAACAAAAAGGAAGAAGGAGTCGAAGAAACATTAGCATCAATCGTTAGTATATCAGTGTTTGAATACATATGTGTTGCCATCTGACCTCAGAGATTAAGGACGGACATTTCTCGCACTTACTGCGGGAAATGGATTACTGCCTGGAGCGAATCGTCGTGGGTGTCATGGATCGGCAATCTATTCGCTGGCCTTACATCATTACTGCACTGTTCCCCGTATCTGCTATTTATCATTATAATTATAATAGGATCTGGCCCATCATCCCGTTAATCCTCCTAACTCGCTCAATACTTTTAGAAACATTAAAGTTAATTTAAAAGCTTTGAACATGATTCGTGACTCTGTAGAAATGTCTCTAATGAAATGTTCTTGTTTGTTATGATCACTCTTTACTATTTTCGGCTTTCTTTGGCGATACATTTTAGTTTTCGAGTTCGAGGCATATTGCGTTGGTGGCAGCCCCTCGCCGCCCCACGACGCCCCAGGAAGCCGAGGGGTCACAAAGCGCGGGCGTCGCCCATACCTCCGCCGCCGAGTCTGGTTCGAGCCTAAGAGTTCAAGGTTGTTTGGGAAGTGCTCTGCTTTAATAGTTCTCCAGGAAATCTTAGGGACGAATAGCTTTAGTGGGGTTAGAGAGCTCTTACCACGATGGGATATCTTACTCTAACGTCATTGAGGCGTCGGCATAGCGCCTGAATCGATTGGTATTCGGAAAGAGACTTGCACTCAGCTCGGACAGCACCATATGTGTGTGGATGGAGCGACCCTCATCCGGCACGGCTCAGTTCATTTCATTTTTTATGTTGCTGTTTGGGATTTTTTGGGTTTGCCGTTGTAATTTAGGAGGTTTTAGGACGTGATCCTGCCCATGCACTTCCTGACATGGATTTTTCTCTTCTTCTTTTTTTCTGGCTCTGGAGCAACGAGGGCATGGGCATAGCTTCTCATACAATTTTTCAAGGATTCTGAAAATCTCAGGAGCTCTTACAAGATATCATCTTGGCAATTTCTTAAGATGTCTCCAGATCAGAACGCTATTACCCTGCTTAAATTTGACCATGCTTGACATCGATTCCAGAAAATTCCTATTTCACGCATGTCTCACATTTTTGGAATTCTTTCTCTTCATCATGTTATATTTTCATGCCATGCATTCAATAACAGTCACAGTTATCTCGATTCAACTTTGGTTCATTTGATGACATGCGGCGCAATCGCGAAGCTGCACTGTCACAGTGCGGTTCGTTGCGCTTCTGACATGTCCTGACACGAGTTGGAACGGGGAGTCTGTGTTAAACCCGCTAGAACCCAAGCGCTGCATGTCAAAGGAGTGAGAACCAGCGAATCACCGTAATGGAACAGCATTACGGTAATGGTGCGATGATGTGGCTGCGCAGGCGACTGAGTCACAGTTGAATCAGAATACTGCAACGGTGCAAATAGTGGCTCACGAATTTATACACAGACATATTCTTATGTCTTGTTATTTTTATTTTTATATTTAAACAGTAAATATTAACTATAGAGACCGTCTTCGGTCAATTTGAACGACTTGGTCGACTTGTGCATGCAGGCATCTCATCCACTCTTTGGACAGGTTAGAACAGGAAGCAGGATGAGATATTTGTGAGATGTGTGGATGCGCAGACAGACAGAGTGCAAAGCTGCCCGGGTGTAGCGCGTGCTACGTGTCTCAACCAGGAGGTCTGGTCTATTTGTAGTAGGCGTCGATGAAGGAATCCTCTCCGCGACAACAAACCATAGGGTTTTCTTGATATATGGTTAGTTTTCTTGATACTTAACATCCAATACTATGAAAAACTATGAAGAAAACCCCGACTTCCCACTACAGCGCCGACTGGGGGGCGAACGGCGCGGTCACGTCGCATACAGTCCTTGTCAAAAAGATAGAGGGAATGCGCGTACGGTTTCATATCGTCGCGGCCGCAAAATCGCGGCGGGACCTACTTGACCCTCCCATGGCCGCGGAAATGCATCGCCATTGACGCTCACTGTATGCAACAGATTGGTTAGTCATTTTTTGGAATTTCTTAACATAAACCTTAGCTCTACACTGAAAATTTCATCGTGGTGAGTGAGGATGCCTGTTTTTTTCTCCTATGATTCAATCTAAAAGGATACCACTTTTCTAAATCATTCGAAATTATACTCAGGACCGATTAAAAGTCGAATATCTCCATTCATTGGAAACTAGATTCGAATTCAAGTGTTCGAAGGAGAGAGAGAGATTTTAACACCTCCTTATCATTCCGAGACGATTGCATTGCCCCGCCTTTTTCAAGCAAACGAACTATAGACTTATTCGAAATTGAATTTTCAGATTTCGAACAGATCGATAGGTATCTTATGCATTGTTAGGTCTTAAGTATAGTCGAAACCTTATGAAACATAACTCGAGTGCGCCTAGTTATGTTTTAGAAGGTTTGCTAGTTTGGTTTCGTCTCTTTTCTTCTAAGCAGTATTTAATTCTTTAACAATTAGTGTGCGTAGAAATAAGTTAATTTCAAAACAACTGGAAGAGAGTTTGCGTGTTGCCCCAGTGTTTGTTGACTCACTTGTTATCTCTTGATCAAAGATCGGTCGGAATTGGCGGCGTTCTGTCCTCTCCAGTTTTTGCGATGGTTCTCAAAAGGCTCGTCCATCATGCCACGCGATGAACAGCCTTTTTCGAGTTTTACCTTGTTGTTATCATAAATGCATGGTCTTCAATCTCTACACGTTGGTGCTATCAATGTTTGCATGCTTCGTCGTATCAGATCGGCTTTTTCACTTCTATATGATCGACCCGACATGACCACTCACCTCTTTTTCCTTTCAAGTTTTGTCTTCATCTCAAAAAATTGTAGTTTCACGTTACATACTACACATCCTATAGTTTCCCGATACTATTGTACCTCAGGGGCCTCACTATCGACCCCAAACTCAAAGTCATGGATTTCTCCGAAAACTTGCATACAGCGGTAACTCGGGGTATTGATCACGAATATCATGCTTATTTCGCATGATAGTATCGATCTTACTGATTTTATCGATTTTCTGCAAGTTCGACTAATACCTCGAATCGCTCTGAAAAAGTGTATGTAGAAGTTTTTGAAGTTGACGATAACGAATATAATCGCCGTTTTGCGATATAATCTCGATTTCGTTGATTTTTTCAGGCTTTTCTCTGTAAGGCGGTGTAGTTTCCGACTTTACCGAAGATTTCCGTACCTGGTCGACCTTTACTTGTGAAATCTCTTCATTTTTGGATTTTTGAGGGTGCTGGTAACAGATATGAAGAGGTTTCGCAAGAAAAGGTCGACTAAGTAACTTCGGTAAAGTCGGAAACTGCACCTCCCTACAGAGAAAAGCCTGAAGAAAATCAACGAAATCGAGATTATATCGCAAAACGGCGATTCGTGATCATCAACTTCAAAAACTTCTATATACACTTTTTCAGAGCGACTCAAGGTATCAGTTGAACTTGCAGAAAATCGATAAAATCAATGAAATCGATACTATCATGCGAAATAAGCGTGATATTTTTGATCAGCACTTCGCGTTACCCCTGTATGCAAGTTTTCGGAGAAATCCATGACTTTGAGTTTGGGATCGATAGTGGGGCCGCTGAAGTGCAATAGTACCGTTTTCCTCTTAATCTATAAATTAAATTGTTTTTACGTCAACCCATGGGACCTCATCTTTATTCCCTTTCTTAGAGCTTGGGTAGCTTCTGATCCTCAAGCTTACTGACCCTCAATAAAATGTGGTAGGTGTGTACCCATTGATGGTTTTTGCAGCAGTGATGGTTTTCTATATGACAGCATCAATTGTATCTGTACTCTGGCCTCTATCAGGAAGAATCAAATTTTTTTTTGTAATCACAGGAAGTCACGAAAACGGCTGCAGACTCACACAATTTTCAACTTTTCATGCACCATATGTTTATCGCTAGTCCGAGTGTTTTTTCAATGTTAGATTGGGAGGTTTAGCACGTGCTTGTTACACTTTTTTTCCCTGATGCAGCGTCTGATTGCTTGTACGAACATTTGCCAGAGAAACAAAAAGATGATAGGAGTGCAGAGCTTGCTTTTGCATACCCTACTCGGGTTTTCCTTTCGGTATTTAGCAATTCGATGTTGTGTAGTGTATAATGCACACCGAATACTGCGACGGAAATTTTATTTGTTGGTTATGGATGGTATTTCCTAAACACCTATTTTGTGGCATTTTTGTTTTCACTTTTTAATGTATTCGTAGCAAAAAGCAACATTTGAATTCCGGGACGAATATTCGTATTCTGCAGTGGCAGACGCAGGGAATTACCTTATAAAATACTTAAAAGTTTTCCATTAGGTTATTTACAATGGTTTGTTCTTATTTTGTTATTCTTCAAGTGCCTAATTTTTATCACTTATTCTAAAAACTAAAATTTTAGCAGTTTTATTTTTCCATCCGAGCCTCTAGTCTCTAGTGTGGCGCAAGCGTGGGTTTTTTTCGCATGCCCTCATTGTCTGGCCATTTCTACGTCCACTACTGATCTTCTGGTGACTTACATATTTTATTCTGAGTATACATGAATCAGCTGGCATATATGAGAATTGCTACTTAATTTCGTACGGAAGTCCACTTAATTCCGTACGAAAGTCTCTCCAAGCAGTTGTAAATTCTTCCATAACATTTGTCATTCATAAGCAAAAACTTCATTCTCAGAGAGATAAGTTCTTTGATTGTGGCTGCTGTTTCTTTTTTGTTATAGCAGTTGCTGCAAATTAATCGTTCCTGTGTGCATGAGGTATTGCATGAAAACTGGGATGGGTTCTATACATTCATTGATCCAGTTGTGATTCTCTCAGGTTCTAGGACATTCAACTTTTTTACGAGTTTTCTCGCATGAAATGCCGAGAAACTTCAAGATAAGACCTTGGACTCGTTCAAAAGTTCAGGATTCCTGAGCTTGTAGTTCTTGTGGGAAAACATTCCGTAAAATCATCAGTGTTTACTTTGATGAAGAGCCAATGTGGCTGCAATTTTGGCGATGTGCCTGCTGATCTGATAACATGGTTTTTACGGTATGCACTGGCAATTCATTAACACTAGGATGAAAATTTTCCATTTTTGATTTTGATTTGATGTAGTATTTGCTTCTTTTGAAGAGAATAACGAGGTGGTTTAACCGAATACTTCTAATCTTACTCATTCTGCCGGTTTTTGCCTGAATCTAATAATAAAGACGACATGAATATACAGAGAACTCCAAAAGGACGCAGTCAAGAGTCAGGACCGCGGCGCGGCTCTCTTGGGCAGAGTCATGGGAGCTCAGCATAGTGTGCGCCTGCGTCTCTACCCATGAGAGCCGCGCCGCGATCACGACTCTTGTCCACGTACGTTTGGAGTTTCCTATATCTAGTAAAGATAAAGGTTTATGCATCAGTTCAGCGTTCAGAATTTTAGTATTCATTACAACCCGCGTCGCTGGAATTGTCGCCTTAATTGCAAATTAGGTTTTATATAACTACTTTTCACCTCATTCGATGTTAAGTATTAAAAAAAAAACTAGCTATCAAGAAAAGCTCATGGTTCGCTATCAGGTGACCATTCCAGCGCCAGCGGTGCGGTCGCGTTGCGTATTTCTTTGGTCCGCGAAGAACGCACTTCCATCGACGCTCACTGTATATTAACGTTTAAATTACTTCGAATGGGACCGCTAATATGGTCTCGCTCATTAAAATTTTTCCCGTCTACGAGTGTATATCCGTATAAAGTGGCATTACGCATAATCGTTCAACAACAGACAGATATTTCAATCCAAGAGCCGCGCTATCTGTTTCAGATTCATAGTCAGATATCGCGTTCCTTGAACAGATTGCTTGTCCGCGACATTTGTTCCGAGTGTTTCGCTCGGTGCTCTTTTGCTTTCATTGAACTGTGGCATGCGGCGGAGAAAAAGTGCGCTCTCTTGAGCTGTGAGAGTTCTTTGACAATGTGTTTGAAATGTTTACAGAATCTTTTAACTAACCTGTCACTTTTTTTTTAAAGTAAGATAATCTGGAAACAATTCGGAATCTGTGGGAAGAACAACTCTGTAGTAGTGATCTCTCGGGACTAGGAAATTCCCTAATACTCTTTGAGCTCAGGTTTTTGCATGTTCTGAGCTGGTACCCAGGTTTTAAACAAGTCGATTTGGCATAAATGTTGTCCTACTCGCGATGTTTGTGTGTTTAATTGATTTTAATGGAGCACCCTGAGTGCATGTGAATAAATATATTTAAACATATAAACCCCAGCATTTGACAAAGTCGACATGCAAACTCTCTAAATTAATTTATGGCATGTGCTGCCCAAAAATCTTCTGATTGTTTTTTTTTGACCGCGCATAAGTTTCACGAAGCTTTTTTTTCTACTGTGGTCACTTGGTGCTAATCCGATAGTTTTCTTTTGCTCATTGTGTGATTGCTTCTGATAATGAGAGGGCAAGGTTTTTTTTTAAGGGCAAGGTTTTTTTTTCTAAAGTCAGTTTGTCCTCTCAACAGTTTTCACACTCTTGTGAGTGTGTTGACCTTTCCTGCCCACTAAATCCCATCCAGCATGATTCACTACGTACACGTTTGATTTTTTATTTTTCATTGACGTCCGAAACTGTCAAGATAGTTACCTTTCCGCCTCACCGAGGCTGCGGTGGGTGAAGTTATGTAATAAATCAACCATACGATTGGCTAAGAATCTTCTTTTACTTAACGGGCCTTATGCTTTGGTCCGCGTTGTAATGCTGTTTCTCTTTCCAAGCGCCGCTATTTCTCAGATCCGAGGAAGCATCTGGAATGACAAAGTGGTTTGTGGTCGAGGGCGAAAGACTGTATTTAAGGCACTCACAGTTACTTGTTTTCTTCTATTTGACGTCACGGAGTGTTCGTACGCAATTGCAAGACTAGTTATCGATGTTTACTGCGCTTTTCCTATCAGCTGCTTGATTATTCGTTTTTATCGCTTTCTAAATCGCCATTTCTATTGCGAGCTGAGACTTTTCAGCATCTCCAACCATGGCAAGCGAGAAGAAGGCTTCGATACCGAATGGAATCAAATTCGCATTCGGAGGATCAGCGGGGTGAGACTGTACTCGACTAGAATTATGACTTATAGGGTGCGCTGAGCGCTTATTTTTACGTAAATGTCCTGCTGAAGTGATATGCCTGCCTTTTTCATGCCGTCGCTATCACTGGCTGTGTTGGCCCTGATATAGCGAACGTTCTTCATTACCAGTAGCGAAAATAGCCCATGTCTTTGTTTCAGTATGGCAGCAACGTTGTTTGTTCAGCCATTGGATCTTGTCAAAAATCGAATGCAGCTGTCTGGAACTACGGGTATTCCCATTTTTAAGAGTTGTTATTTTTCTGTAAATATGTATTTTGAAAAAAAAATTTAAATAGCAGATTTGTGAATAAGAAGGTGCACCGTGCATGATTCCTTTACACTCTTTTCGTTTTTTTTTCCTTTCCTTTTTCCTATCATTTTCGCTAAGGTTTTGTGTGATTCCACCAATCAGTCTTCAGCAAAATATTTTGTGCAAGAGGTGATCAGTACTTTGAGGTTGTCAGCATCCAGAAGATTGTTCAAATCACGCGCTGAATGAGATAATAACTAGCAATAGTATAACTATTTAGTAGTTCTCTGATGTAGAAATATTCACTTGATATGATGTAGAGAATTCCGCTTGCCACAGTGCTGCAAGGATTATCATTGACTGAAAGTGGTGTATTGACGTGATTTTCGTTCAGTAAACAACCTAAGAAATCTCATAGTATTAATTCACTTCATGCATGACGTAGACATCACGACACAGTCTCAGTGCGCGGCACTGTAGCTCGTTCTCGTTCGCACCCAATCATAACAGTGTGTGTAATAGACACACCCAGTGCGCAACAGTTTCCCATAGTTGAAGGATATCACTTTGGTGGAGATCTGGTCCTCGCTAGTTGTTCTTTTTAGAGGTCACAGCACATCATCACTCTTCCTTTGACTTGAGACTTTTCTTGAAAACTTTAAAATTAGAGTAATAAACGTGCTCCAATCGAATTGCTCGGACAGATTCTTTATCAGGCTGTGTTGGATACAAGCAGTGGTGATGCGGTTAGCTTTCCAGGAAAATAACTTCGAATTTGAAATGAATGTGGCTAAATTTCGCTATCTCATGAGTGAGACGTTATTCTCCGTCTGTATTAAAGGCATCCTATTCCCGGTGGTCCCTTCTCTAGCTTTCATGGACAGAAGCCTAGTGCGTATGAACATATGTAGTAGCTTCTTCCTCAGTCCGACTAGACGTAGAATTCTCCAAATTCTGGTCACCTCGTAATGCTGGACACATCTCTAATTCAAAGAATTGTCAGTGGATGCTGGTAATGGGGTTAGAAACATCTATTTAATGTCAAGCTCGAAGAACTCTTGATTTTCTGACTCTTGACGCGCGATCGCACATGTGTTGGATTTCTTACGCCTCAGATTACTGGTGCATGTTTACACTAACCCAATGCTTGCAATGTGGAAGGATTTCTTTCTGTGCGCATATGTTTCGCCGTTGAGAAATTATCCTCTGTTTTTCCAATGTTACATTATCTGATTACGTGGGATTCTCGAAGGGAATTTTTTCGATTTTTTATTGATTCTCCAGTATTCGTCGCGGGCAATAGGCTTTTTTTTCGAATTCAAATGAAGAATTGCAGCAGAGCTTCTTTGGAGTATCAGTTTTAATGGTTTCGTATGTCACATAATAATGGAATTTGAAAAATAGCTACATAGTTGGGTATTTGCGGACTTAATTCTGCTATTTGGTTCCAAAATCGATTTTACATACATTTTTGCACTAATCAGTTTCCAGTATCAAATTTTTGGTTTTTGCCGTCGCAAGATTATTTAGCCTTGACTTTCGAGGCATTCTTCCTCCGAACACTGTTTATAAAAGATTTTGGTCAATCTCTAGGCAAATCTGACTTTTAGAGGTGACCTCACGACAAATTCACTTTGTTTCACACATCTTAGCGCTCGTATTTCGGGGAGGGAGGGGTATGCTTTGAAGGGAGCGGCTGATGTGAAAGTACGTCGTTTGATACATAGCTTGCTTATGTCCCTATGAATATTCAACAGTTTCGGGTTGGTGTTTATGTTCTCTCCAATCTTTGTGTTGCTTTCTAATTTTAAACCTGCACCTTTTTTTCCTGCAGCTACCAAGTACATATCATTGCACCTGTTTTTAAAGCATTTCCGAGTGTTGCCCGTGCACACTGAATACAGGCAAAGTGCAGCAGTCAATCGATATGTTCCTGCCCTTGTCGCTGCGGTCATTTTGTCTAAGCGCTAGCTCCTCTCAAAATTCAACATTTTGCAGAGTTTTTAGCAGATTTTTCAAACTCCTTACCAGATTCATAGCTTACTTGTGACCTCAGAGGCCCCACTTTCTTCCTAGGATAGTTCTTTTTGCTCTGTTGTGCATTTGAAGGCGTTTGCGCTCAAAATATGGACGCACGATGTTACCATAACTTAATCAAACCCCTACAGAAGCCAAATTTTTACGAAGTGCACTTAAGCAAATTCATAATTTGGAATTCTATGATCATGTTTTTTTCTTCCATCTTTTTTGTTGTTTCCCATCAATTTTACTCACCAAATTTAATTTTATTGGTTCAGGTAAAAAAGAATATCGCTCAAGTATCCACTGTCTGACGACAATCATTCGAAATGAAGGCGTTTTGGCCGTATACAATGGTCTTAGCGCTGGCCTTCTCCGCCAAGCAACCTACACAACCACTCGCTTGGGAACATACACGTATCTATTCGAAACATTCCGAAAGTGAGTGGTTTTCATTGCGATTTCTATGTATTTTCATCCACTTGGGCTGTACTTTTCGAGCTCTCCCATTTTTTTCATTCTTTTATCTGTATTGTTTTGATTTTTTGTTTTAAGAGGTGACGCTCCGCCTTCATTTGCCATGAAAGCCTCGTTGGGAATGGCGGCTGGAGCTGTCGGATCAGTGGTGGGAACACCGGCTGAACTGGCGTTGATTAGAATGACAGGTGGATTTGTTCTCTAATATGTTAAGCCTTGCTAATCCTTTCGACCTTGGTGTTGTTCAAAAAGGTGTGAAGAGTGTCGCAAAGATAGAAATACCTTAATAGATTTCATGCAATTAGGGGTTCGATTCAGGCGATGGTCGATTGCCACCGGAACAACGGCGTAATTATAAGAACGTCTTCGACGCACTAATACGTGTGGTTAAGGAGGAAGGTGTACTAACACTGTGGAGGGTAGGAATTGTTTATTTATTGTAATTATGTTAATTAACATTTGTATTTCTTTCTTGAAGGGTTGTGCTCCAACTGTTATGCGTGCCATGGTTGTGAATGCTGCTCAGCTAGCCACGTACTCGCAGGCGAAACAGGCTCTACTTCAAACAGGATATGTTCATGATGGTGAGGATATGGATGTTCCTTTATTGAAACTATTATACTGCCTCGTAATTTCCAGCGAAATCAATGTTTATTAAGGTATTTTCTGTCACTTCCTTGCTTCTATGGTCTCAGGCTTGGCTACGACAATTGCCTCTATGCCTGTTGACATTGCGAAGACTAGGTGAGGATTCACTGTTTGTCATTTTTGTGAATTCTTTTGTTCGTTAGCTCTATATTTAACTGTTTTGTGCTTCCGGATAAAATGCGATTTTTATACGAATTCTTATTATTACTGGGTTGAAACCTAGGCGGTTTTCCTCGTAATCTTTCCAAAGAGTGGAAAAGCCGACAAGGCTGATGAATACTAATTGAGACCAATCGTTATTTAAAAACGCTGATCTCGGGGGTTCTGGACGCTCTTAATTTTAATAATTCAATTGAATAGACATTTACATGGCTGTGCTAACGTTTTTGTATCCCTTCTTCACCAGTTACATAATTTTTACAATATTATTTTTGGTTTCTCTATTATTTTCATTTTTAATATTTATGAAGAAGTACAAAATCTACTTACCACATTCTCCTTTTTTCCAGAATCCAGTCAATGAAGGTGATTGACGGAAAACCAGAGTACAAGAATGCATTTGATGTTTGGGCGAAGGTTCGCTTGCTATTTTATGCAATTTTTTTTCCAATTTTCGCTACTTTCCTAATCTGTTTTTGACTTAAGGTGATCAAAAACGAAGGAGTGTTTGCATTGTGGAAAGGATTCACACCGTACTACATGCGTCTTGGCCCTCACACCGTCCTCACATTCATTTTCTTGGAACAAATGAACTCTGCCTACTTCAAGTACGTGCTTGGAATCGAAGCAAAGGGAGCGCTGTGAAGACTTACTGTCATTGCTTTCTATTCCAGCTTTTAATTTATTTGTAGTAGCCTAGCAATGGTTAACTAATTGAAATACTCGTTCATTACTTAAAGTAAGCTTCGTTTTGTCTTTGTCATTCTCCAATTTGTCACTCAGTCCACAATTTCTCGTAATATTGCTGCCCACTATAGTATTGCTGAGTACTGATCTTTTTTTATGGGACGTTGTCGATGTGTTTGTGATAAGTTCGTTCCGTCACTTTGATAGTGAATCAATATGAAGCACTGATCAGTATTTATTAACCTTTTCAATGCTGTTATGCGTAGAATACTAGGTATTAGAGGAGCGCTCGTGTTTTTAGAATACTGGTAGTTTTAGTGCAATCTCACACGGTCAAACCTATGCATCATCGGTTTCACTTTATAGAGTAGCCAGTTTTACTAGGATGCAGTTGTGGCGTTTCTGTAGTGTTAGCATAAATGTGTCGTTGAATTGCTGGTTTTCATTCAAGAGTCCTGAGGTTGTTCTTCCTTGAGTCCTTGAATAGAGTGTTATTGTTATGAAGATATCCACGAAGTTGCTGCATGTGTTGTCAGGACCACCAATGAGCTGACTCTCTAGATGGCGACATCCTTAGTAAAAATAAGCAATCGCGGAGTGCGATCATTGCATCCGATTAACTTTCGATCGCCGTGGCCATTTGTCAAGAAAGGTGACTTGGGATGCAGGTTTACAGCGTTAATGGACCAATTATACGGTTAGCTACTGATCGTTTAAGGTGCATCTGGTCAGAGGAAAATCGGTCCGTTCAATTATGAGAAGTTCAAATGGCCCGGACAAAATAGAGAGTTTCCGGAGCTGTCTCCAAAGTGGCACAAAGAGAATCCCAAAGAGTTGCACAGGTAAACACATATTTAGTGGGGGGGGGGGGCTGCTGTTGTTCTGCAGCCAGACATCCAGCTATCTGAAAAAACGAAAAGAAGTCTAATGTTGTTGAAGATCCATTTTCGGACTTTCACTTGGCAGTCCGATATCCCTTACGGGGCCTTCCCGGGGTTCGGTGTCTGGCCTGAAGGGGTTTTTACAGTTTTGACGCGCCGCGTCGCGCGCTATGCTTAAGCATAGGCAGAGTCAAAGCACTGCGAGCTCCCGCGAGCTCGCAGCGTCATCTGCCGCAAGGGAGGAGGGGTGGTCGTTTCACAGTTCTTGCCGCGGCGCGTTAGCTTGCGAGCTCTCCCTGTGGGCTGCGGCAAGGAATGCTTCGTGGCATTCTTTGCCGCTGTGGCAACGCGGCAAACTGGAAGTCCACTCGAGGCGAGAAGTGAGCTCGCAGCGGTTCAGTTCTCGCGCCGTGCTGTGCCGCACAATGCTGAAAACTGTAAAAACCCCTTAACCGGTGTGTGCCGCTCGCCTGCCTTGTAATAAGTAGCCGGCGTGCCCGCTTTTCGAACTATGCATATCCCGGCCTGCCCGGTATGCGCTCTGAATTCAAAATATGGACCAGTACTTGCCCGAGAACCTCAAGAAGAAAGGCCGGGGCTTGGCCGGTGTCTTACAACTGTTGTCGGCCTGCCCGGTGAAAGTGTCGGAGTTGCGGCAGTGAATTAAACACATTCTGTCGATGAGTTTTCGCGATTTACAAAAATTGGCAGAGATAATCTGCGAAATAAAAAAAATGAGGTCGCCCACTAGCATGTTGCTTTTTTTTTCGATGGGTTCTGTTCGTATCCGCAGATTTTCAACTTTGAGGTAAATGATGGTGTTTAATTCGTGATGTGCTGACAGAGTGGCATTCCTCTAGACGCTTGACTGTACTGCGGAGCAGTTTCATTTTACTTGATTTCGTGTTTTCATCGACTTTGCAATATATTGTTTTATTACATCAGTTGTTAATCGATTATTTCCCTTGAATAGCCCTGAAAGGATGTTATAGTGACATCTTTATTTTACGTCTTTGTTCTGGACCCTCCGAAGCAATTGTAGATCCCAAAGTATTTGAAGGTCATTTAGCCGTTCATATAACTCCGTTGCGATTCATACATTGACTATAACGATCTTTGGCTCCGTACAGGCTTCTTAGTCCATTAAATAGGGCTTCTAGTTCTTCTACATCGAGTGAAGTAGTAAAAGCCTACAAAATTCATTTATTCTTCTTTGATCGAACATCTGGTTGTAATATGCGTGCCAATGGAACTCGAACGTTTTTTCTTGAAGGTTTCGCTTCTTCTCGTTTTCTCAATATTGCGACGTTTCACCACACAAATGCTGTTTTGCGGTTTGAATTATGTTTTTGTAGCGATTTCTAAATGTCACATGCACTGCCGGCTTTGCTAGCGCTCTCAAGTTCATGTTAGTTTGTCCTGGCTTTCGGTTTTCGAATTACTGCTTTTTTATATTCCAATTTGCGATTTCCATGCATTTCCTATCATTTTGCATCACAGTCATAGCAGTGTTTTAAGTGCATTCTTTCTGTTCGTTCATTAGGAATTCAACGGTACCATCAGGAAATGGGGGAGTGAGTGCAGCAGAGATGCTGAAGTTGCTCTATCCAACTGCGAACATTTACTTTTGCACGTATATTCTGGCGATCGATCATCCCAGTTGCACTTGCTACCCGGCTAGTTGCAGGCTACACGTTCATGGTTCTTTTCTTTCAGTTACTTCCTGATTTTGTTATCAGTTAATGGCATTGACCTAGTAAAAGTGAATGGAAGAGTGATATTTACCCTGCGTGCGCTTTTGCTAGATGCAGTGTACATATGTAATTGACTTTTGGCCCATTCTCGAGCAGCGAAAGCTATCACACAATTTTTATCACGAAATGTGATTTGTAGAAGTTTGCAGCACTTTGCTTCAGTACTCTATAGATCGTTAATTTATGTTGATGATTATTATGTGATTGTTTATTATCAATTATGCGAGGTTATGACTTATAACTAACAGAATTAAGGTATACTGGTGTTTATGATGAAGGTTATATCGATCCGGTCACTGGAAAGTTTGTGTTCGTCCCGGAAATGCATTCCGAGCTTGTGGTACCAAATCTGGAAGGGTTCAAGTTAGTTTTATTTCCCTCTCTCGCGACAAGGCTTCGCCGCGGAGACTCTTGCGCTTTTTTTTCCCGAAATTTCCGTATAAATTTGAATTTTACTGTCGACAACTTACTTCTAGGCTGAAGCCGTACGTTTCATTCAGAACGGATGTGGAGATAGAGAAGAGGAGGAGAGCATACGAGGCTAAGGTTCGAATTTTACATGGTTGTTGTTTTTGTTTGTTTGATTGGTTATAATCCAGTAGGATGAATCGATCATTGGTCGGGGTTTTGAAGATAACTAGAGATGAGGTGTACAAAGATACGTATACTGGAGGTAGTGGTCTGGAGCGAAGGTAAGTGACGCAGAAATTGGCACGCTTCATCCTGCTGGTCCTTAATATGCCACTTCAATATTATTTTCTTCAATATTATTTTTTTTCATTCCGCTATTTTGTCTACTTTTCCTTATTTTTAATAAATAAAATCTCGGTCTTCTCCTTTCCTTTGCTTTTCGTTATCCATTATCAGGAGTTTAATTGCGTCTTTTCACTCTTTTTTTTTTCTCTTTTCGTTCGACCACTCTCCCCCTTATTCTATGATTTTTTCTTCCCTCCTCGCTTATCCATTTTTCAAAATCTAACAGGAGCTCCATACAACTTTGGATCTACATGTTATTGGTAAATCCTTTTTTTATCTTTAACAAATTCACTTTAATATTCGTGGCATTTGAAGCTTCATAGCGTTGTTTTGCCAGGTATGAGTTGCATTTCTAGCGCACAACTATCAGAGTATTTAACACCATGCTGTAGTGTGCTCCATTGGAGAAAATAGTTGTGAAGGTAGTAGAGAAAGAAGGAACGCGAGAAGTATGCCGTATTCGAGGAGGCGGTGAGAAATTCGAGAAATCGTACGCAAAAACACTCAACTATCATCATTTTTGAAACGCACCAGACATTTTTTTCCGTAATATGCAAACATCTGCTCTGAATATGCTCTATTTCAGGTGAAAGAGAAAGGTTCAAAAGCCCTGGCCGACCTCTACACCCTAGAAGACGAACGCTGGCCACCACCAAAAATGGATGCGGAAACGTTGTTCGAGCTATCATATGGAGAACAAATCCGGCAGGCATTCAAGGTAGCACGATACTCAGCAGTTGATCGACCTTCTAGTAGGGCTTTTTTATCTGCTAACAGATACAATAGGTACATGATTTCAGGAAGGAAAATATGGTGCTGTAGAAAAGAAGAAAATTGAAGAATCTTGATCGTAGCATCTGAATGTTGTAGAACGATTGTTGTAGGCTCATAAGTTGTTATTTGTTGAATCTCCATCATGTTTTCAAGAAAATGAAACATTTCGTGCCTGTACACTAACTTTCCTTGAACAGTGGTAGATAGCGCCAGATTTTTAAGCAATTTTGTTTCATATACGTTCGGAAGAAAAGAAGTTTCTCCGTAAAATCTTGTTTAGTATGTCGCCAAAAACTGCTTTGCTCATTCTGGCTGACGGAGCCGAAGAGATGGAGGCGGTGATTACAGCTGATGTTTTGAGAAGAGGCGGCGTTGAGGTAGGTAACGTTAGTGTTTTTGCAATACACCCAGGGTCAAGCGTACGGTGGTAATTTACCAAGGGGGGTCGCCTCCAGGGGAGCAGGGAGGGGTCGCCTGAAGAGGGTAGTATGATAACAGCAAGGTAAGGAAGTTTGTTTTTCATCACCGAGATCCAAGTTCGATTCCTCGCGAGGATGTTAGTATTGCAAACACTTCAACATGCTCTATTTCTTTTAGTCACTAGTGTAAAATCGACGGTTACCAATTTCTTCTTACTTTTGGACGTTCTATTTGGTTGTAAATCGACTCCTAGGGCCCAGTGAATATGTAGCTCAAAATGCAATTCCGTATATGGTGTCCTATGACCTCTGCACATCACATGGTGCTCCAGAGCTATGGAAGCGGTTCCTCAGAATCAAAACTTATGAGGATGCAAAATTCCACGGCTTCTCGTTCATTGGAAATTCTTTTATAGCGGTAAGACCACATAAGACATGACCGCAAAATTTGTTAAATTTGATGTGTGTTGACACTCAATTACTGACAAAATCAGAAGATTGCGTAAAAAGCGATCCTATGCATAAGAAAGAGCAATTCTTCCTCTATTATAATGCGTTAAAGCTGCTCCCTCATACAAAGCAACCATGAAGTTATTTGCCTCAGATTGACACCGCAACCTTAAACTTGCCAAAAATCAGGTTTTTCTTCCATGGCTTTTTTTCAGCGAATATTTCAAAGCTGACAAAACCTTGAGAATGGTTCTGAAAGAGGAAGTCAATCTCTATGTTCACATAAAATTTCAGCTCTCAAAGTTACCTAGGAGGAGTTTTATTCCGTTGGTAAACCGATGGTAAACCGTTGGTAAAAATGGCAATTTTCCCAGCTTTTTACCAACGAATTTCCACCCAAATTTAACTGTAATAAACCGAATTTCTTAAAACAAGAAGATTTGTTTCAGAAAGCGCAAATCTTTCTGATAGCAGAACGACTCAAGCCATTTTCCCAGGTCACGTGCCAACCCTTTTAAAATTCGTGACAAATAACCTTACATCTGCACGTGTACGATTCTAATTCTGAGTGAAAGGACACCACTCACACGCGACTTTCACAGCTTAAAAAAATGTCCTCACAATTTGTTTCTGCTCATACACATAGAAACTTGACTTTCGACTGCTTCACAAACATTTTTTCATTTTGCAAAAAGTAGTCTCCGGCGGGGATCGAACCCTGGACCTGTTTGAGCATGGCTACGACTTCTGCGTCACTCCCCTTGCTTACAATAAGTGTGTAGATGTGCGACATGGACATGTGCGACATCTATCCGGTTGTTTCATTGATAAAGCTTAGATTTCAAAAATAAAAATTAAAAATTGAAAAGTGAAAAGTTAATTTTGAAAATTAATTTAATTCAAAAAAATATCTTTCGGTAATTTGGAAGTTGTTGAGATACAATGACTGAAAAAGATTAAAAAATTGAAAGTTTTGGGAGGGGGCCACATTTTCCCGTCTGCAAGAGGGGGGGGGGTCGCTTCGGAATCGAATATTTACCAACATTACGCTTGACCCTGAATACAGCTTTGTCGTTTGACTTTTCTTTCATCGATGTAATATTTCTAGGTGACCTACGCAGGGTTGAACGGAGCTGGGCCAGTCACTTGCGCCAGAAAAACAGTAATCACTCCAGACCGCGCTCTAAAGGATGTTCAGTCGACCACATTTGATGTTGTGATCCTGCCTGGTGGCCAGCCTGGTAGCAACACATTAGCTGGGGTACGTTTGGCATTACTTTCTTTGTGTTGATGTCCTGTAGAACTTTTTTAATTAAAAAAATACTCGATAATTTGACCACGATACTGCTAAGACGAATATCTTTGGAGTTCATCAGAGTTGTGATTTTTCAGAGTGAAGTTGTTGGCCAAGTGCTGAAGGCACATCATACTGCCGGAAAATTTGTGGCAGCTATCTGTGCCGCACCCATCGCCTTGAAATCCCACTCTATCCCGGCTGCAATGGTGACCAGTCACCCGTGTGTCCGAAAGCAGCTTGAAGAGGGAGGTCAGTCAAGTTCTCGATGCTGTGCAGTTCGATATTAGGCTGCTGGAAGGGTGTTTATCAATTCGTTATCACGTTCTAGGTTACAAATACAGTGAGGATCGTGTGGTAGTCGCAGACCGTGTGGTAACCAGCCGTGGGCCCGGGACAGCCTTTGAATTTGGCCTGAAACTTGTCGAACTACTCGTTGGACACGAGAAGTCGAAGGAACTGGTGGAGCCAATGTTGGTGAAGCTGTGAGTTTGCGGAAGTACTGCCCGTATATTCACTGTATAAGTACCTTCAATATGTCTAGTAGGTGTTTTTTGTTCTCGGCTTTAGTATTAGATGTTACTGGTGATTAACCTAGTTTACCGGTGTTGGTGTTATTTACTTGTAGTTAGTTGTTGTTTTTCAAATTGTTTTTATTCAACGAAGTACCCTAAATAAATGGTTCGAATTTTATCTCTATTGGAGGTGATAGTCATTCTAAAGTAAAATGAGGAAAATATTATAATGAGTATACATGGCATTTAGCAGTCAAAGCGGTTCAACAACCTTTCGCTTGGGATCCACTGGACCCTATGCGAACTAGGGGAAAAACCTTTTTTCTTGGTACAGTACGAAAATTTTCACCGGGTCCTAGTTGTGTTTGATAGCTTTGATAAGTTGCGTTCGGATCAAGTATTTAATTATTTATTTGATGCGCCCGCAGGTAAGTACTGTCTTTTCCACCAATCTTGCCACTTGGCAGGCTTCCAAGATGAGGTAAGTCTCGCCAGTTGTTATAGGCGAGACATGTTCTGGCACGTTTCCAGTAACTGATAGCGCTCAATTTTCAAGATTAGACGTGTCTTGTGTAGCTACACGCAAAACATTGAATTGCTATAATTTTTGGAACACATAGTATGTATAATTCCTTGCAAAATCTGGAACTCACCTGCTTGATCTTACTGACCGTGCACAGCCACCGATCCTAGATTTCGTAAACTTGGCATGCTCCACATTTGTGGGTTTACCTCATACGATAAAAATTTGTTCCCATTGTGTGAAAGCGATCTCAACTATCACTAATCGGCGTAGTCATCTTTTCGAGCGAGCCTATCATGGTGAAGCTGTGGCCTTCTCTGCTTTAGAGCCGCTGCCAAGTTCATGGTCACGCAAAGCATGCTCCACACTGTAGCTCTGTTCTACATGTAGTGATTAATATTATGTTTATTTTTAGGAATCGTGCATTTACGCACTTAAAAGTGCGTGCTGTAAATAGAATATATGTAATATAGCATGTCTGCGATTGTATCTATGTAGATGGCAAGTTAAACTATTCATCAGTCTGTTGAGTCCTCTCTATCCTTTCAGTGGACTGCGTCTTTGCTTCCTGAAAAGTTCTATTTGGTTTGTGAATGCTGAATTATTCGAAACCACCCTTTGAAGTTGGGCTGGACAATGTATGTACTGTGTGGATCGCACCCCAATTAAGCTGCTCCAATTTAGAAAGGAGCTGATTAAGCACAGTGAGCGTCGACGGAAGTGCGTCTTTCGCGTGTCAGGAGGGCACGTCACGCAACCGCGCCGCTCCCGCTGGAATATTCGCCTTAATAGCAAACCACATGGTTTTCTTGAATGTTGCTTAGTTTTCTTCACAATGGACATCAAAATGGACGAAAAACTATATATCGAGAAAATCATGATTTGCACTACGGTTCCAGCTCGAGCGGCTCGGTCGTGGCGCGCGCTTCCCGAGTCCACGGAAAACGCACTTCCACCGACGCCTATTATACAGTCTGTTAGCTCACAGAGGGCGCCTGATCCGGCTTTGACTGCAGATACGACATCATCACGTTTTCGGCTAACTGATCTAATTTTTGCACTTTTTTGGTATGCATATGGTGTGATTCCTTCCATTCTGATGTTTATGTTTCCCTACTACCATTTGCTAAAATGTCCTTCCAGACGCATTCTGCTGGCAAAGTCGGTGATTACAGACAAAGTCGCATTAGGGGCTGCGGCGTTTGATTGGGCCGCGATGCGGATGGCGAGCGCATTCCTCAACTGAAGGAGCTATGCAGTGAGCTTCGATGGGGTACTGAGCTTCATGAACGCATAGCTGAGCAAAACTAGGATAGAGAACTAACCTTGGCGATAAATACTTGTTCACCGGCAGCCTAAGCAAAATTTGAGAACTCATATGCAGTATCCAACAAATTCTTGAAGACATGGGACTCACCTTTTCTGCCGCGGCAACTGGAGTGTCTTGTATAGCCTGGGCAGACTAAGCGAAATTTGTTTGAGATGACTGTTCACATTGAGCAGTCAACTAGTACTTGGAACATGGAACTCACCTTGTTCGCTGCGATCTCTGGTTTCTTCGCTTTTTCATTTCTTGGTAGACATTCCTTTTTTTCACAGTTGACCACTTCCATGGGAGCTAAGACATTGGGTGTTGCGACTAGTTCAGCAGGCAGTGGTGGAATACCTAGGAAGCCGAAACTTCTATAATGAAAAGGGTGCGACATCAGTCTCGTCTTTGTGTAATAAAGGTATTGTGAATACAGATGTTCACGAGAATAAAATAGTGCCATTCATCTCCGATCTGGCTACGCTGAGCGGTTGTGTGTTTTTCCAGCTTTGGTTTACAACGTTTCGATTTTCTTCTGTTTTCGCTAGCAGCCCAAAATCTTATAGTACAATTTTACAATGTTACAGTTAAAAAAAAAGTTTGCACGTGAGCCAAGCAGCTAATGTTTCTCAATCTACATCTGCTCCTGAACTCTTCCACGTAGTTAACTAGAATGAGGTTGACTTTAGTCAGCTGCACAACTGCACAAGTTCTTCTTGCGCTTATTAGACGT
Source organism: Ancylostoma caninum (assembly GCA_037903475.1). Classification (NCBI taxonomy): domain Eukaryota; kingdom Metazoa; phylum Nematoda; class Chromadorea; order Rhabditida; family Ancylostomatidae; genus Ancylostoma; species Ancylostoma caninum. Next base: position 98,826 of record JBAJFG010000580.1, read on the forward strand.
ACAATACTACAAATGATGTACTTTGACTGCTTGATTTAGAAATCCCTCGATAAATACGTACTGATTCCAGAATATGTATGCCTACAGAAATACGGCATGATGAATATTCGAATGATTCGATAATTTGCCTTTTAAAGACCAACATCTAACAATTAATGCACGACGTATACTGTTGCTCTATCTAAATCCTTGAGCGTTTCATAGCATGGTTGTGTGATTTCTGTCTTTTGTTTTTTTTAAAGAAAATATGCCAGATCGAATTCTTCTCACATAGCTGCGTCGTTTGTCGCGAATCGGGGGATCGGTGGGCCCGTTGACCACTCAGTGCCGTGCGTGCCAAAAAAACAGAGCAAAAAGTGATTTTTTTTCGCATTTCATCAATTGTTTGCTCTCCTGCAGAGCCAGAGGAAAAAGAGACAAGTAGAAACAATGCAATAAAAATGCGACAAGAAAGAAAAACTGGTTAAGAAAAGGGAGAGGCGCTCGGCGTTACTGGGCCGCTCAGAGGCCGAACTCATCGATAAGGTGAATGTGGTCAAATTCAGATCATAGCCACCTTTGGCACGATTATGGATACGGTACACTTAGGTAGCCGCTATACTCCTCGAGGAGTATAGAACCTTGCGTCGCCATCGCCGGCGACGGCGGCCGCCAATGTTGGCGACCCTTCATAACCGATACGCACCGGCGCCGCAGTCGCCAACATTGGCGGCCGCCGATGTTGGCGAGCGCCAGTCGCCGGCGACGGCGGCTGCCGCCGCCGCTCCGCCCACAATCGATGCGTATCGACCTCACAGTCGCCGGCGACGGCGACGCAAGGTGCTACAGTCCTCGAGGACTATAGCGGCAGTGTTAGCTTACTTTGGACCGGAGCAATCGCGTCGCGACTTGCTATGGTTATCACCTAGGTTTTAACAAGTAAGTTGTGATTGAAATCATATTGTTGAACTGTCTTTATCTACATGCTCTTTCGCTCCCGTGCGAGCAGGGTTTCACAAGAATTACGGTTAAGTTTTCACCATCAAATGCGTGCAGCAAGATTATCTGTCTAGATCAAGAGGACAAGCATGCAATTTAACACGTGCTACTCACCCTGCACAGCTTGCATCGCGCTTTCTCTGTTGGACTTTGACTGAAATGCAAGAGCGTGGGCGAAGAGTTGAAAAAGACAGAAACGTTCATTCAAACAACTATACCTCTCGTATAGATGGGCCCACTTTCCGAATTTTAACACCGGGTTTTTTCCTCTTACAAAATAATGTATACGGCTGTAAATCCTCAACTATTTATAGAGCAACTATATTTATGAGTAAAAAGAGAAATGACAGTACCAGAATCATGATTGTTCCAGTTAGTAGGACAAGAACCATGTGACCAATGGACATCACGAGCGACCACATTTCACGTCTGCTGGCAGGGAATGGACACAACTCATAAGAAAGAGAATCATCACCACATTATCATTAAGGGATGTAGACAATATGGTTATTGGTAGGATGGTCTCATTCTCTTACAGTCTTGTCTATCATGTGGCGGCTACTCGTTTACAGTTATGCTATAGTGTACTCGATATCATGCTTCGTTTTAGTCGTACAGGTATGGACTTCTCTTTCCTGGGAAAAATGTGAACAAAAGCTAGAGATTTTCGTTGTAGCTGTCTCCATTATGCGGCAAAAAGAAGGTGACCATAACTTTGTGGAAGAGCTTCACTACTGCTATTTTTACTTATACGCTTTCACGCTGCAGGACAGACAAGAAAATCGACAACCCAGGGAGGTACTTAGAGGATCAAAAGAAGTAATCAAGGAATCAAAAGCGTTATTTATAGTGCGTCGGAATCCGATCCCGTCGGATAACAAAAGGTACGTATCGATCCTCGTCGGAATCCGACGCATCGGAGTCCGACGACGACGCCTGTTTTTACTCCATCGGAACGATTTGCCTCCGAATCGTCGTCGCGTCGGATCTCCCGATGCGGCGTCGGACTCCGATGCATCAATCGATAGGACCTCGTGGGGCGAATTTTCTCAGCTGTTTTCACCCCATTTTCGTCAGTTTCCTTTGTTTTTTCTTTCGTATCACTAACTATCACTTACTCTCCAGGTAGCTAGTCTTAAAACCTATCGTACACTTCTTTATATCACCTCCATTTTGTAGTAATTGCGTAATTGGAAGTGTTTTAGCCCTCGACCGCTATTATCATGTATCCTATATCATTTCATTTCGAATGGTTGATGTACTATTAAATAATAAGCACATCATAGTTGTTAGAAGATAGAAAACTGCGTGGTATTCAATGCAAGTAGAGCATTTATGTGTACATGTATGTGCCCCAGTACCACAATGCCCTTTTGAATCTATATCCAACGTCTCTACATCCATCGTAACATCCTTCTTTGCAGAGTGGCATGAACGCCATCGTTATTCCTGACATGGTTCTGTCATTGTTCAGCTGTTAGTCATAACTCGTTATTCACTGTTTCCAGGTCTTATAAAGAAAGTAGATGTGAGTTGAGGGAGTTGTTATTCTTTTTCGCGTCTTTATATGTTTGTGATATGATTTTTTTACAGATTGTGAAGGGTGATCCTCTAAAAGAAGTGATCAGTGCTAGAATTCCGCTCAAACAACTGTACGTTAGCGTTTTCGTCAACCAGGACGACGAGTTAGTTTTCTTGTCTTTGTTATACTAGGCTTTCATCACTTGTGCAGGTTGTTTTTCTGTGTTTTGGTTTGAACTGCATTGAAAATCTGCTCGTAAAGCCAACAACACTTTAAAAGTCGAGTATGAAAAATTTATGACGTTTCTCATTGATGAGTATTAATGGGGAGGGAACCCTACAATGAGCAAAGAATTCTTGAAGAATAGTGAATATTATCATATGAACTAAAATAAGGTATCGAATCATTTTATTTCATTTTTTTTTTGATTACAGTTACAAGTCTACAATGACGATGGAGTTTTAGAGATTATTTTCCAGGTGCAAGGACGGTTTCTAACAAAGGAAATTTTGCTCAGGTAAAGTAAATTCCGGGCTTCTTTTCTACATACCTCTTATCGCATTTTTTATGTTCATTTGGTTCGTGGATTTAAGATAAGAATTTTCTTCTTTCATGATGAACGTGGATTTAAAAGGACGAAAAAACGGTGTTTAGATCATCGAGGTGCGTAATGGCGGGAAGGTTTCTTTGCGAAAACGCGTGGTGACGGAGCTAATATTGAGGCCCCACAGAACGTACCACTCGCTACGAAAGGCAGTACGGCGACACATAGATTACGTCATTCTTACGAATATTGGGAAGTGTTTATGAAGAAGCTGCTGAAGAGCTACATAAAACACTAAATGATTGGGGAGCGGGACTTCGGAGTAAGGTGAGAGCTCTGTTCATTAAAAAGGAACTGATTTTCCGATCACTTCCTGCAGTGCAGAACAGTTATCCGCATAGATCGCATCGTTATGGAAGCGGCAGAGGAAAAGCTGCCATCCCTTCATCTGAACCATCTTCAATATTGCTAGTTGAAACTGAAAATGTGATAGCTGAGGAATAACCAGAAAGGAATAACCACACAAAAGGTAAAATTTGTGCGGTTATTGAAACCATACGGTACGTGACTATTTCGTCTAATTGCTAGCAACCTAGACCATCGATACAGAGCTTAAATCATCTATGCTATTGAAAAGAGTTATTCGCACTTTGTTTGCTGAGGGCTTGGAGTTTTATTTCTTATCAGTAGAGTTGCTGAATTGTTAGTCGCTGGACGTCTTTATTTCGAGTTAAGCAATCTTCCAACCATCTGAAAAAAAAAACTCGGGAAATACTAGTATTGTTGCAGCGATCTTGCGCAATGTAGTGTTCTCTTCGATCAAAAAACAAATCCTCTTCTGCCTACTTCTCAATACGTGACGGAGAATCCTGTTTATTCGCATGAATTGGTTGCCACGTTGGTGCAGTTGAAGGACACAAAGGACCTCCAGGAAATGATGGATGAAGTCAGTGTGAGTGCGCTGACTGAATAGGCGCTTTCAGGATCATTGGATCTTTCTAACACGTAAATCTTGTTATAAAATCTCATAGCTTAGGTATCGTCCCGGCTCGATAAGGCTTTGGTGCTCATACAGAAGGAGAAAACTGTACCAAACCTAAATAACTACATTAACAAGGATGTGTAGAAGGTCCATATCCTTCATGGAAAGTGCTTGCTCAATGATCAGGTTGGAATTAACCATCTGTGATGTTTTCCAATTCGTACCGTGCATTTCAGATGCCAGGACCTCGCCGTCGACCACAAGTTCATCTTAGCTTGGGTATTGTTGATGCATGCGATTACATGCATGTACTATGAAGCTTTGGTAGCAGGGGTGTGCGGAATACTTCTTTCTCCTATTTAATGCTATCCATACTAATCCATCAATCTAATTAATTACATAATTCATGTGAAGAATTACATAGTTGTAATACTTTGTTGCGTCGAGCAACAATGTCGCTTTGAGGTGCCAAAGGCCTAACAATTTTCCCCCTCACTTCTGTCTGTGCACCATTATGCTTCTGCTGCTCTCGCAACACTTGCTACTCTGTTCTGTGCTTTCCACGAATCTCACCGTTGTGCTTTGTTGACTAGATAAAGGGTCTTATTCATACCTCCTCGCATAAGAGAGCCACTTCACAACATGAACGAGAATACTTGACTAGTAGGGAGTTTCTTTCCTTACTGTTGTTTGGAAAAGTTATAGGAGGTAGATATAAGATCCTTAGTGAATTCGCTGTTGTTGTGCTATCGTCTCAATGCTAGTATGTTGTTTTCTGCTTCAAATTCGAACGTGGTAAATTACGACACTTTGTCAATAGGGGTATTGATGCGCAACTCAAAAATCCAAATGCATTTACTGTTTGTTAAGGTTATCAAGAAGTAGTGAAATCATACAGCAGAGAAGTGACGTTTCCGTTAAAGGCTCATCGAATTACCCCCAGACAAAGTGTGGCCGTGAACGCTTTGGGAATTTGGAGCAGAAAACAAAATTTTATCTGATTGCTTAAATGAGCATTTAGGACGATGCTGAAGAGAGTAAAATCAGAAAATGTGCCTGCAAGAGGTGATGTAATCAGCGACAAGGAGAAATTCGCTCTGGTTGAAATTATTAGATCGTTCGCGCCAATTTGGAATCCAGAGGATTCTCGTTATAAGGACTTGAACATCAAAAGATCTTGTTGGGCGGGAGTCGCTGAAGAACTTTCCCTGCAGTTCAGCAAGCAATACAGCAGTGAGTACTGCTACATCAGCTACAAGCTTAGGAGCACCACTATTGTGTCACTTCTCTCTAGCTATTTAGTTGTCGACCTACAAAAAACATATCGTAACATGCGAGATACGTATGTCAGAAAGCGAAGGGATATACAAAAATTACATACGAGAAAGTCAGGGGCTGCAGCCGGTGAATATCAAAGCGCGGTGACTTGGCCCTATTACAAAGCCATGTCTTATTTGGAGAGCACGTTTGACTTGGGGTACGTTGACTTTTCGATGTAGTCAGTTAACATGAACCAAGAAATGAAATTCAGAAAAAGATATACCAACGTGCAGTTAGTCAACGCGGAAGATGTGGGTGAAGACTTAATTGTTGACGATGTCGGTTTTCAAGATGAAGTGGTGATTGAAGCAGATGATGTAAGGTCTTATGGATTGACTGTTCACCTGTTTCGCTATCCTCTAAAGTATATAGGTTTTGCTCGAAGAACCTGTCGGCCAAAGAGTTGTGAATGGAAAGGATAGCTACAGATATGCTGCTATTCCCCGCGGCCAGCGTGCAGAAGTCGAAAAAGGAAGGAAAAGGAAGTCAGGTGATGATTGGTTACACACTGCTTTGATCACACAGCAGCATACAGCTGCTCAGCTTGTATTTTTCAGTTACCGACGATTTCAAAGATGTCCTAAAAAGCTTTGGTGAACATGACGCATATGATGCTATTGGTAATTATTTCTCTACATTTCTTAAATTAGTTTATAATTGTTTCTGCTTTCGTCTCACTGCAAAAAATTGTTCGTTGCAGGAGCCCACATGGCATGTCGGCTAAGAGAGCTCCACGACCTTGACCCTATACTATGTGAGGAGTGGGTGATTAAGGTTGAAGAGCTCCAGTGCTCACTGTCAAGGGAAATCTTGGAATTCAAAAGGAACAATGTTCATTAGTAACTAAGTCTGTATATGTAGTACATATATAGTTGGATTAGCATTATGCATAATTGTGTGTATTGATAATTGTTTAACTTAATCGTTTATTAAATTGTACCTATTGTGTTTGAATAACATTGGCAGTTACTTTAAGCGACAGATTAATCTCATACAGACATATTCTCGGAATCACGACTTAAATCATACGTATTGAATGAAAACAAATCATGTACACAAATGGTATATTATACTATACTAATTGTGATACTAAATCAGATAATGACCTCAAAGAAGTCCTTCTTCTTGAGCAAGAAAATTTGCGACAGCCATTCGCTGACGCAAAGCCTCTGTTCTGGGTCTCGCTTGGGAACGGTAACGGTGCGAGTTCTCTCCATCCCGAAGCGGTGGAAAGCGCTGCATTAGCTGGTCAGGAGGGGTAGTGTTCACGAGCAAATTATGCAGGACCTAAATTAAGCATTAGCGTCATGAATTTCACTGTAAAAAGAAAGACATACTAGGCATGCGCGGATCATTAGAGTGATGTTGTCAGGCAACCCTTGCATTACCTGATGGAATATTCTGAAACGTGTAGCAAGTATGCCAAACACGTTTTCAACAATTCGTCGGGCCCTGCAGTGATATGCGATTAGAATAATAAACTCTTGTAGTTGTGTATATACAGTAACTTACCCACTGAACCGCCTATTGAAATTGGCCTTTATAGGGTCCGCAGCAGCCTCCGCCTGGTTAAACGGAGTCTGCATGAGGGTGGTCTGCGCGAACCCTCCGTCCGCGAGGACGTGGTATTCCACCGTCTCCCCTCCCACCATCAGAGGCTCGGCCATCGGGAATTGGTTATTCGCCTCTTCGAGGTATCCACGCAAGGGTGACGTCCGTAAGATCCCTAAAAACTGATAAGTGGGATCTTGGTCGTAAAGAGAGTAAGGTTCCTTCTATGTACGAACCTGCGTCGCATGACCGTCCTTTGGCGCCCACGTCGAAGAGGACGACGCGGTAGTATGCGTCCACGACCGCCAACAGCACAACGCTGTAAGCGGCCTTGTAGCAGTAATAACTGCTGCCAGAACGTGGTGGCGCCTAGAATAGGTGTATATGCTTGATAGGCACTACTGACGGTATGGAAGAGGGAGACAATTCAGGTTGTCGTCTCTATTAAAACCTACAAAGATCTTGAAATGTTTCCCATCAATTGCCGCGACTGCTCGAGGATATCCGCACTTCGTCTTGAAGCCTCTTGCGCTTTCCAACCACGTAGTCGCCGTCGGCCTTGGAAAAGCCTCTTCCCAGAATTCTGCAATTAGTGGAGATGTTAACAGTTATTCCCCTGCTTGAAGAAGGCAAATACCTTCTATAATGGCTGAACACGTCTCGTAGACAACCTGCATGACTGTTGTTCGCCCAAGCTTGAACTCATGTGCATGAGTTCCAAAGGAAGACCCATGGCCTAGATACCTGAGAAGAGATGAGCGTGCGTGGTTGTACACTAGAACCACAAAAATTGCTGACCTTAGGCAGATTGCTAAACGGTATCTTGGTTCTATTGGCGCCAAATGAGTCCTCTTATGTGTCAGCCTATGTTGAACGCGGTGATGGATGTACTCGAACTCCTCCGGGGTTAGCCGGGTGTACTCCATGAATTTTTCGACGTCGTTAAAATAATTCTCGAAGGTGTCAAATCTGACGGCCAGTCTTCGACGGTGCGGAGCAGAAATATATGTACTTCTGATACGAGTATTTCGCATGCGATATAGGTAAAAAAGCAACATGATAATACTCCTGGTCATCCTTATTCTGAAAATAGCCACCATATTTTGGGAGATAGACAAATTGATTAGACAATTTGCCACAACTAACCCGTTCAATCGAAGCGTTCCCCCACGAATGCGGCCTAATACTGCTGCAAGCAGTAGTGCGAAAGTTCTCCAGTTTTCACTTGGCATTATTCAAGGATGATGAAGACGATGCACGTCTGTGAACAAGCGAAACTTTTCAATCACCTTAAATAAGTAGGAAATAAATAGAGGATGCGTGAAGAAATGTGTAGAATATACGAAAGCAAATGAATAAAGAGCACGTGAAATATTTGTTGTTTAGGGCAATTTGTAGTACATGTGCGCTTCAGACGCGAGCATCAATTGCGATGTATTCTTTATGAACACAAGTCATCGTGATCTTTAACGAAACGATCACGTAGCCACAGCAAATAGTCAACAAATAGTTTTGATGCCTGAAACGGTCGAGTGGGGCTTCCATGTGAACTGCTTTTGAACTGCGATTAGGTACATCCTTAATCACATAGACGCCCGTACGCTTCGCACAGACATGTACAACAAGTAGCCCATTTAATAGAGGGGAACGAATTCCAGAGACAAGTTGTAACAAGAAAGTTGTGAGTACATTCCCACTAAACTGGTGATTGCCACGTAGTCAACCTTATTGTTTTCACATGTTTACGTAGCTGAAGAGGAATGTAGAGAACAGAATCGGGATTAAAGAGTAATAAGCATCATCGGTTGCTTCATAGGTGTTACAACCATAGCACAAATCAAGAGTGCGTACACGGAATGCATGCTGTCCAGGGTTAATGAACAATAGCTTCACAAACAAATTGCATACGCAAATATGTTTTAGATCTTTGGTTAGTGCTACAATAGTCGAATGGTAATTGGGGTTAGTGGTTTGTGATAAAATAATCAAATGATAGATAGTGTTAGTGTTATAATAACTTATCGATAGTTAAGGCTATATCAAGAGAATTTATAGGTAGCCTCATGTACAGAACCTGGCTACGTCTTGTCTGGTATATGGACTCATTTCCCAAACTATCGAAGATACCCCAATAGGGGGGAAAACTGGAAAGCTACCGATAAACTAATGCCTTCAAACAATCACGAAATAAATAACTCACACAGTGATACTGAGATGCCGTTCTCAAATAGCACGCTCGGCAACTATGCCATCTTTGAAATACCGGACAATACAGTACAAATACTGGAAACGCAATCGCAAACCTGAAATAGAAATCATTATTAGATATCTTGTGGTACATCTAATTATGCTACCCAACGCTCAACCATCGATTACAGGACACCAATCTTGCGATATTGCAGGGATAGAAAATTCATCATCATAGGGAGAGATCGGACTACTAGCAGAGTAAGTAGAAGCAATGCCTCTTGTTTACGCGCTACAAGCACTTCATATCTTTCTTATTAGAGATTATTGCATTCTAAAATAGCCTCTACTGAAATTTGTAATAGAAAAATTCACGAAAAGCTCACGTATTGAGAACGGATATCCGAGTTATCGATGTCCCAGATTCTTGTGTCCGAATGATTGAAGGATTCACCTACCAATGTCTCATAAACCAAGGGAACTCATAAACCATATGACATATAAAAAAAATAGAAAGAGTACCCTTCGGTGGAATAAGGCGGACAACTGTATGGCTATCGTCAGGGTACCCATCAATGAGTAGGTGTCGCTCGACAATATCTTCAAAGCTCCTGCCACTAGAATATTTACGAAATTCTACGTTTCATATAACGCTAACAATCTATGCAGAATCACACTGACAGATGTATGAGATGTGACAAATTAATAAGTTGTAAAAATTAATCTAGGGATGGATGCTCTCTGCAAAAGAACGTTTTCCAGGATTAAGCCCGAACCTTTTTTTTTAAATTATGATTATTTTCACAATATGCTGGAAGCATTTTAGTTCACATCCACATCACATTATGCTGAATATCACACAATTTACTTTCAATGAGCCGAACCGAATGACAAAATGAACATAAAACAACAACACATCACAACCCTTGCACATTGCCCTCGTCAAAAGGTGAAGCCTACGCCACTCCCCCCCCCCCTCCCTCCACTACTCGGCGAGAAAAAAAAGAAGTGCGTGGAGACAAATTTGACCATCCTTATGTATTTATTAGACACATCAGGTTCAGATATACAAGTAAAGTTATTTAAATGGATAAAAACTTTTTGGTCTCAAACAGCAGAAAGAGAGAAAATAACAAACGAACCATTTCGGAATCTTCCCGTCGAATACACTAGGACATCGCGAAGTCCTTTTCGCAACGTTTATCCATAGCCACTTCACGGAAGTCAACTCTAGAAAAAGACAACAATTATGAAGAAGGATTACGTATAACAAAAAACTAGATTTTCGTAAAACGTAAATCTTCCAAAATGGTTGTGAACCGAAAATCATAACTGAAGGTCAGGGTACCACTGATTAGATCCGGAGAATCTCTGCAGAGCACTTACTATAATTCATTTCGATAATTTCCCACCAGAATTCGGTCACACTGTCAAGGAAAGCAGTAATCTACACAAAACCTGAAAAGAATAAAGCAAAACTAAAAAGAAAACTTCATGCCAAATGTAGAAAACTGACGCAAACATGTCACGATATAGAAAAGTATTCATAACGGAAATCTCAGTCAGACAAACACTGATTCTTGCTGCATAGAGGAGGACAGAAGAAAAACTGAAAGAAACGTCGAAAATTCAAAAAAACGGCCTAACCCATAATGGGAAATTCATAGATGGAAACAGCTGATCCGAAATCGTGTGCTTGCGGACTATAAACAAGGCCACGACGCGTCGTTCCGATTTCGTATCCGACCGTCGCAGCCCACATCCGATGCGAATCGGACTCCGACGCACTATAAATAACGCTAAAAGAGAACAAGGGTTCAAAGGAGATCATCGGTACGTAGAGTTGCTGCCAGAAGTTTTGGTCAGGAAGTCGTGGCCGTGTCGGAGTTTCAATGGATAATGTAAGGCTCTGGCGATGTATATTCCGCGGAGACCCGAGCCAACATTTTTGCAGGTGCCTACTGTTACCAGATACTGACGTAGAAATGATGTTTAACTAAAAATGCGATGCCCACATCATGTGGCTCAGGAATATTACCTAACTTGAGCCACGCGGGGCTGGAATATATGTCTGTACCAGTGAACAGCTCGGGATCAGATGATTTATCCTAATCGCACAATAATCTAGAAAAGAATGTATACACACAGGTTGCAAGGGTAAAGGCTGCACTTGGGAAAGGCTTCACACCACTTGAAAGAAAAAAGTCGGCCCCTTGAAATTTGGAAAACATGACCGTAGGAAAGGTGACTGCACCCTAAATATAACATTTGTATTAGGTTGGTGCAAAAGAATGAGCATTTTTGCGTTGGCTTTATTTTTTCCATAACTTTAATGAACGGAAACCTTGGCAGCGACATAATTCCATCGGTTAGAAGGGATCATGCGCATTGTATGAGCAGGTCCTTGAGGTCCTGCGCAGAGAACTCGGAAAACTGAGAAGCGAAGTACAAGAAAATTTCGATCTCAGGTCGTCATGCTTGATCCTCGTGGGATAGGGGATATGGGAACTGGAAAAAGTGGTAGAAATACTACAATTTTCCTCAAGAATACGATGGCTATTTAAAAGTTTCCTAGCAGAGTCACAGAAATTCAACCCAGCTCTCGGGGCCAATTTAGGTCAAAAGTTGGGGTGCAGAAAATGAGCTTTTGAGCATTTCGAGCGCTTTTCCAGCAGACCGCTCGCGACTTTTTGGAACAAATAGCAACAAAAGTTTGTATGTGCTCTTCCCGAAAAGTACCTCCGAAACGATCATCCCCCTAGAATCTTAGGAATGACAAGGCAAATACATTGAAAAGTACTCACTCATCTACATTTCCCCAACAGAAAAACGTTGCGCCAGAGGTGACATATGGAATAGGTGCTGACATCTTGACCAAATCCAAAGAAGGTGTTTTGGCCTCTATTGCTGGCGGTACCGCAGAAAACAAGGAAAGTTCGAAAAATTGAAGTCGAGATTTTTGGAAATTTTCGATTGTTTCGTGTGACTCTTAACTCCACCCGCAGTGGCGGACGCAGGGGGGGGGGCGCGCCCCCCCCCGAGAATGGGTCGCCAAATTTTCGAAATTACTTTACAATACAAATAAAAATCTTGTGTTAGTTTATTTTTAATTGTTTATTTTTATTATTATTTTTAATATATTTTTTATTTATTGTTTATTATTATAATTAATATTATTATTAATTTTATTTTCCGTCTGGGTCCCCAAAACGGCGGAGACCCCACTTTTCTTCCCACGCCCCCCCTCCCGCCCACTTTCTGCGTCCGCCACTGTCCACCCGACATCTCTTATACGTACATCACAAAAGAGCTTGCTTTGCTCTACAAGTGTGTAACCATGTAACTGGATGCCATACTATGTTTAAAGAAAACTAAATGGATTTGAAAAAAGCGCGCCATTTCTTTTGCACCAACCTAATAGAAGTGTAATATGCAGAAAGACTAAAATATGTTACTAATGTAACTGCTAGTCTTGTAACTAATGAGCTAGAACAGTTAGTGAGGTGAGTACGAAACCTGTAGAAATACAATGCGCAGAGCAATGAAGAGATGGTAGAAGGATATGACTAACTTGACTGTAAAAATTGCCTCACTTGAAGCCGATGACCGTCAAGGAAGAACGATTACTGGAATGAGTCAGAGGTCGTTCGTTACGGAAGACAGTTCCCTCATCAGAGTTATACGGTCCAAACAGTCATAGACAGTTGAAAACTGGGTAGTCAATAAAGTGAGACAGTGAGTCTCGCAGTAGCCTAAAGGCTTCATCCATGGTAATTCCGGTCCTATAGATTTTGCTGTATTCTAAGGTCTAGCACTAAGATGGAAACAAACGAAGTTATGAGTTTTGTCAAGTCTTATGGAAGAGGTGATTTTTACTGTCATCAGTTTGGCCCATTGGCCCCATTGGCAGGCGTTGGCTGAGCTCCCGGGGTTGGAATGAATCAAGGTTAGTGACAGCAAGTTTTATCATAAGGTCCGAACTTGTAGGAGAGGTCATACTACCGACCGAAGTCAAGTGCTCCCTGTCCCCTCCAGTCCCATTCTACCTGGCAAGAAAGTGATTACAATTGAAAACATCTATTCATTTCATGCTGCAACTTATCCTAATGGAACGCTAAAACACATCTAATCTCTCTATGTCTTGAGAATGCGAAGATGAATGCTGCCTCCAAAGGCAGCGTCCCACCGCAGAATCGTTTCCGAGATTTCAATGTGAAAAGAATCTCCAGGAGCTGTCGATCACAAAGGTTTACGTGATTCCATGCAAGACTGCTGAAAAACCGCATTTCCGAGCCCCAATTTTTAGGGAGCCTTTGGGCGGAGCCGGGACGGAGCTAATTAACTTTCCGAATAATTCGCTCCAGGAAGCGCACCTCCAAAGGAAATTCGTATTACTTGTGAGAGTTCCTCAACAACTCCCTAGTGGAATAGAAACTGCGCTCCATTTGCGGCGAGCAAGAGAGTACGTTGGGCGGAAACCCTGCAATCCCGCATTGGCTTCGGATGCAAGGCGAATTCACAGGGTTTCCGAATCGTCAACTCCTTTGCTAGTCACACATGGAAGACAATCTCTATTCTGTTGGGGAGTTGGTGAGGAACTCTCACTAGGAATACGAATTTTCTCAGAAGATGCGCTTCCTGGAGTAAATTATTGGGAAAGTTTCTTAGCTCCGCCCCTGGCTCCGCCCAAAGGCTTCTTAAAAATTGAGGCTCGGAAATGGGGTTTTTCAGTAGTCTTGCATGGAATCGCGTATACCATTGTGATCATCAGCTCCCGGAAATCCTTCTCACGTTGAAATCTCAAAGACAATCTTGAGGTGGGTCGCTGCCTTTAATGTATAGGTGTGACGATCTGATAAGCCGCGCAACCACAGCATTCTCGGCATAACATGGAAAGCAAGAGAAGCATCGATCAAATGATCGAACAGCACTTCATAATGTTAAAAAATACGGAAAATACGACCAACATAATTGCATCTCATAAAAAGAAACACTACTTTTCTGTTCAAACTTGTCTACACGCCATTTCTTCTGCAACAGTTAAAGATAGGTGTTTAAGGTTCACAAGAAAAAGGTGCTTCTACCGCCAAACCGGTGAAGCCGACGGAAAACAGGGAACTCAAAGCTGAACAACCTACCCAAGAAGAAGCTTCCGCGAAAGCGAAACCATCTATTAAAGCTCCTCCAGCAGCTGCTCCAGCAGCTCCTCCAGTAGAGCAGCAGAAGCAAAATTTGAAGGATTTGCAGGCTACGCAACGATATGATGTGATGGGAAACGAGAACGTGGTAGGATATTCTGTTTCTCTTTCGAAAACGCTTTTTCAGAACAAAACTTGAACACGTTCTTCTCAAGGCGCGTCATAAATAGCATTTGTTTCTAAGTCGGACTCGCTTGTAGTACTGTACGAGATAATGACAGTATTATACTGTATGGCAATGGTAATTTCCGGTAGATTCAAGGCAATCGCTCTGCGCTTTCCTTACACAACCTCTGACATTTTCAATTTTTGAATTTCAAGACCTCCGACACTTATTCCAGTTTTGTGTTTTAGGGCGGATATTTATCAGCGGGGCCAGATGAGCGGGCATTCACTATACTCATGCCAGTGGTGCAAGTTGAGGTTGGTTAATCTAGCAATTTTTCGAAGTGAATTGGTGCAGGCCTGATATTGCTTGACGCATGTGTTCTAATTCTTTATGACCAATAAACTACAGGATGACGGTGACCCGAAGAGCTACTTCAATGTGCTGGACCCATTGAAAGATTTAAAAGAAAAAGAGGTATGATATAATACTATTATTGCACAATCATGATGTGAAAGCTCAATTAGCTAGCAATTAGGCTATTGAGTGAGATAGGTTTCAATAGGTCCTTATTTGTTATATTGGGATAATCAATTTCAGAATCAAACGGCTCTGGTCGAGCCAGGAGTAGTGGATGTAAGTCTCATTCAGTTCACTTCTTCGTTTCCGTCACAACTTGTAAACAGCGCTCATAGTGCCAGGTCTACTGATGGTAGTCTATCAGTCTACCATAGTTATTACGGGTAACGGAGCACCATTTCGCTCCCTCTTCTGGCGTTGTATAGCGTTACTTCGTTATTACAGCATTACTTCGTTATTTTCCAAAATTCAGTGAGCTTGGTGGGGGCTACATTTACTCATAGAATAATTCGATCCTGAATTTAATATTATTTAGGCACAGCAGGGGAAGGAAAGGGATGGTTCAAAGGTACACAGTAATAAATATCACCTTAATATAAAATGTTGAAAGATAATTTAGTGTGTTTAGGAAATTAAAGCTGCGATGAAAGCATGAAATTCGATCTCCAAAGCTATGTTGTCGAAAAAATCTACTTCAAACAAGCACTATGTCAATAAACGATTGGATAAATTACACGTCCTTTCTGTTCATTTGTCTCTGTTTAAAAACAATAAGCTAAGACATCTGGTGAGCAGAAGATGAACTTTGCGCAAGCGATTCATATTTGGTGAAGCTAATGCAGGAGTACGAGATTTCTGCCGATGCAGTTTCCTACTGGGAGCTCATCACCTGGCAGGATTGTGGAAATCAAGGATTTGGTGCGAAATTTCCTCGTAATGCACTTCTAGGCAGAGGTACGATAACCTGAGACGCGTCTCAACCCGCCATCACTTACGGTAGCGCCATTGTGGGGAACCTTCACCTACGACGATGAGAATAAGTTGGCGCCGGGGCGCAGCCCGATCGCAAAAGGGTGCAGAAATGGCACATGTTCGGAAAAAGAAGAAACACATGGAACGCACAGTTGTGGATTAAATCCTGTTTTGTCGGTGAACATGGGTTGGGAAAAACAGTTGAGAATATGGACATGAGATTGCCTGAAATCTGAGCTTTGGCCTTGAATATCATCCACAGCTCAAAAAATAAGTGTTACGCAGTTGTCAGACTGAATAACTATGCGACATTGCACTAGATGGTAGTGGAGCAACAGAACTGCAGCTAACAAGGGAAGTGCACGAAATTAAGCTGCGTTTTCGGAACGAGACATATATGGTTGGAAAGCTTATCTCAAATGATGGGTACTATTGTACTTCAGCGGCCCCACTATCGACCCCAAACTCAAAATCCTGGATTTCTCTGAAAACTTGCATACAGGGGTAATTCGATGTGCTGATCACGAATCTCATATTCACTTTCCATGATAGTATCGATTTTATTGACTTTATCGATTTTCCCCGGGTATGGACCTCCTCTCGGATCTCTCTGAAAATTTGCCTACTGGGGTTTCTGAAGGTGCGGGTTGCAAATATGATGAAGATTTCGCAAGAAAAGGTCGGCTCTGTGCCTGGGGGAAAACTCCAGTAAAACCGGCAACTACACCGTCCTACAGATAAAAATCTGGAGAAAATGAATGAAATCGAGAATGTGATGCAAAACAGCTATTATATTCGTGATCAGCAACTTCAAAAACCTCTAAATGCACTTTTTCAGAGAGATTTAAGATATGGGTAGAACTTGGGAAAAAATCGATAAAATCAATAAAATCGATATTGCCATGCGAAATGAATATGATATTTGTGATCAGCAACTCGAATTACCCCTGTGTGCAAGTTTTCAGAGGAATCCATGATTTTGAGTTTCGGGTCGATAGTGGGGCCGCTGAAGTACAATAGTACCAAATGATGTTATAGATTATATTTGAAATTTGCCAAATGGTTAATACAAGCTCAAATTTCCATCTCCTGCCATATTGACATATACGTCCCTCAATCATGGCTTGGCAGCTGTATAGCCGAATGGATAGTGATGCTGACACATAGGATGGAGAAAAATCAACTGAACAACATCAATTTTCAACACGGCAAACATCACATGGACCAACGAAAATCACATTTATGTACTGTTCTTCATCCAATATTCTGAAGAAAAAAAAAACATCCATTTCATGAAGCACGATGAAAATACTGCGTTAATAAATACTGCAATATTACGTAATGGCATGAGATTACAAATGAGAGCAGTACTAATCACATTTTGTTTCACAATTTAGAAATGACTCTTCAGCATGCCTTGAGATATGAGTAGGTATTAGTTCTCCAAAGAAGCTGTCTAGGCTAGTGCGAAAAATACGTTAGTGCTGGCATCATGTTTCACCGCCCATTGAAGAGAAGATCGGCGTACGGCAAGAAGACGTGCCTTCGATTCACCGGCATATCACCAAAACCGAATGTACTGCTGTAGAATGAGGGTGGAAATGATGAGTAGCGACGTTTATGAATCTGAAACGCGCAGGCAGTAGAAAAAATAACATTCGGCGTAAACAATATGTAAAGTGAGCGTCGATCGAGTTGACCGCTCTGTGGACTTGATGGAGGGAAGCGGCGCGGACGCGCTGCGTGGTGCCGTGATGGCTAGATCTCCGATGTTTTTTCCTCGTATTTTTTCGTCGTGGTTTTACAATGGAAATATGCTAAATACCGCTATGACTAGCATGGCAGCCTAACTAGTGTGATCCGCATGTGGCGCGATAGTGCCACGATGTGCCCTCAAGTCCGCAAAGTAGCCAGCTCCTTGGGCGCCCACTATAACCGACAGCAATCAAACCTGTCTGTACGGCCTGTTGTAAGGAGATTGATCGCGAAGATTTCTTAATGATGAATAGCTATCTTGAAGAAGCAGTTCGACTGGATCGCTGGAAAATACAAACTGACAGCATCCACTAAAATTTTCTTTTTTTTTCTCTCAAATATAAGCTCTGTTCCATAAGGTCGGTCGGTAGCGAATCAACCGCAGCAAAAATCATGTGCTGTCGTTCACTAATATTCTGTGGGAATAGTCTGCCCATCGATATGGGCAAGCGGCTGAACGATACGCCAGCTTACGCAGGTTTGGCCTCTTTAACTATATATAGCTCTCTCTCATTCGGTGCTAGGACCCGCAAATGAAATTGAGCGCGAATTCAAATAAACGGAGAACAACGCACATTTCGCAAAGTTCAGTTGTCACGAGCCCAGTTTTAATACCAAGCGACTAGTATAAATAATTAAGAAGACGTTATTTTTGTCACAACTCACCTCACATAGCCAACCCTGTGATAGCGTGCAGAAACTTGTTCAATTCCAAAAATGACCAATAATATCGTGAAGGCTGAGAGCGGCAGCAAGTTCATCGTCTGCAAATGTGGGACTGAAATAAGATAACAAGTAAATGCATACATGAAGAGCGGCTGTGGCATGGAATACAAAGGATCCCTATGGTTAAAAAAAACGGCATATAAAAATAGGGAAAGAGTTCCAAGGACAATTTCAACGCACAGGCTGTTGAAAAGCGATGTTAGTTCACGAGTGAATAAATAAGATAATCAAATAAGTAAACAAATGGATGGATAAATAAGAGCGCAACAAATAAATAACAAATATACAATGACAAACAAATATCTGGGGCTTTCAGACGCACTTTCAGGCTTTGAATATGATGGATACTATTCACGAATATGGAAAGAATCACAGCGAGTATTTACCAGCACCTTGGAAGGAATTAATTTCAATTTCAAGCTTCGTTCACTTAGTAAATAAATGATTGTGTCGACGACGAGTAGAAAAATTTCTGTATTTCTAAAGAATTGTATTACAACTTTTTCAATACTAGGCTCCTTCTTATATACATTACAGTACTAAGAACAATATTCTATTTTATAGACATAGTGAAATAGACTGTGGCATAATCAAATGGTCACGCTGCTGCTATACTCGGCCGCAGCGGTAGAGGTTTTGATACGTATTGATCAGGGGCCGACAATAGCAGCGATGGCGCAAGCGACACGTCACCGCCGACCAATCCATATGCATGAACGCTAGTATGGTCGCACTCACAGCAACGGAAGCCGCTACACCACACGAGGAGCATGGCGGCACTTTTATGGCGCAGGGTGTAAATGAGACGTTATTCTGCATCATAGTGGAATTAGTACCCATTACAGAACCGTGCAGATTCATGCGCAACCAATGGTTCTTTAAAGGCAAGGTCCGGTCAAAATCTTACCCACTCGGTTTTTTTTTGCTCTCTGGAGTCCAAACCATATGTGTAGCACGTATGTCAAATTTGAGATCTCGTTCTAAGCTCTATCGCTAGATATAGAACAAAACGTCCGAGGATTACGGTGGCCTTGGAATAACGCGCTCCAACCCACAAAGGCTGCGCGCGTGCATACTGAAGAACGATGGGCGCTCAGATACATGCAGCCCAACAGACATTTCGCCAAACCCTCCCCATCCCATCTAATGGACCACTGGTCGTTTGAATGCGAATTTTTTCCTACGACGCCACAACAGACAGCATATGAAGCGCGCCGTATAACGTCATTTGAAAGCACGTACGACGCAAACTCGCAAACGCGGTAGCGAAATTGGTCGATATAAAGCGTTTGTTGTGGGACATTTTCAAGGATTTTTCTATAGTTTTCGTCCAAGGCGTCACCGTGGGCTGCGAATCCAATAGAAATTCGGGAGATGGAATTATCCCCAGACTTTGCCTTTAAGAAGGTTAATGTGAGTGGCGACGCTAGGCTGAAAACTATTGAAAGAAGTGCAAAAAACCAAATGCACATTCCAAAAAAAAAAACTAATCTAAAAAACTAATCGGGAAGAGCTAGTTCTACGAAAACAAGGATAAAAGCGCAATAAATTTGAACTTTTGTTTGCTGTCTTTCGGTGTTTAGAGGTACCCCCAAATACAAATATGTACAGATTTATGGCTTTTCTCATAGAATTTGTTGTACAGAGCTTGAACGGAGAGGGTGGAGAACACCGTGTGCCAGGTTCTACAGGTGTGCGAGCCAGCCAAATGCAATCACTTAGCTCCACTTATTTATAAATGCTTACGCTGATGACTTTACACTTCTAAGCTCACGTTACTATTTCTAACAAAATACGTCGCAGGCAAAGGCTACAACGAATTCATCGTTCCAATCAAAGATTGGCGAATTCCATTGGGTTGTTTTCCTCAGAGTCCATTAGTATTACCCCTGTTCTCATTGCACAACATTGTGGATAACAAAGGACTAGTTAAATGTCTCAATCTTAACATAGAATCTAATAGTATGCTCTGGGAGGTTACCACTACGTTTTGAACATTTGCTATTTTCAAAAATTTTATTTTTTGTAGCACTGCCAACACTTTGATCGTCTTTATCATAGAAAGAAATGAAAATTCGACAGATTTTTACGAGAATCCTTGTTACTAGTATCCCCTGTGACGAAAACAAAGTAGTGCGTGATGGGATTAGTGTTTCGGTCGAACGGCTGGGGTAGTGGGCAGGGACTATGGAACGTTCAATCAGCTGATGAAAAGGGTTGTGAAAGGATGGGTTGTTTTCAGAAAACCCACGTCAATTCATTAACGATAGGTATTCCCGGAGTAGTACATCGATTCACGTGCTTTGACGATGTCCTTAAAATGTCATGTTGTAGTATGTATGTACTTCATAATGTGACGGTGACTAGACGTAAGTTTAAATAGGGGAAATATGAAATGAAGTAAATATAGAGTTAAATCTCGGACGCAAGCCTGTGAATAATGTTCAGAACTTCTCTGATTAGAATAAAATAGTTATATTAAGATAGTTATATTTCTCGAGCCTGTTGTATACAACAGTTTGAAATTCTATCGTTGAAGGTCACCTCTTGAAATACATACATACATACATGTATTTATTACGCTGTTTAAGACAGACGTTGAAAAGAATTGTAATCAATACATACTAGTAGAGATTAGTGTGAACATTTTATCAGATGCTGAAATAACGAGCTAAAACTGCGTCATTCTTTTGTTAATAGGTAGTTATACTGGTACTGGTAAATCGTTTGAAGGCAGCAATAGAATTAGAGCAGGAAATGAATAGGATATGCGCAGATTTCAGAAAAAAAAACGCTCTGACCTTTGATGGATACACGTGTATGTTGAAAAACAAAGCCTTGCCTATATCGTACCAGTTATTTATCTATCCAGTTGCATGCAGTAATAAAGTGCTAGTGGTAAGAATTTGGCCAAATACGAGCAATCGAATTTCAAGTGATAGAGTAGAGGGAAATTGGAAATAAATGCTAACACTGAACAGTGGAAGATTAAGGCAGCCAAAAAATTTCTGGACCTAGTATAAGAATAATGAAAAAAATCTGAACATCAATTTACCGAAAATTTAGTCTGAACTACTTAAAACTAGTTTCACTACAAGTTCATCCCAATTTATTTATTCTCATAGTAATTACAAAAAATTCTGAATCCGCCTCTCTACATACGTACATACAATATTTTTGGACATAGAAGATGAAGTACGAAATTCTAAATGCTATAGCAACAAAAAGTGTCCACAGCTAGAAATTCATGGACGTTCCTATAAAGGGTTCCCAAATGATCGAAGAAGGAGAAGTTTCTCGAACGAAAACTATTGGTAAAGAAGGAGGGGCGGACACAGAAAATGAGCAAAAAGTGGGGGGGGGGGTGGAGCGTGGGAAAAGTGGGATCAACGCTAGTTCAAGGACCCGGATGGAAAATAAAATTAGCAAACATATTAATCATATTAATTAATGATTGATAGAAAAATATTTAAGAAAAATAATGAAAATAAACAATTGAAAACAAACTAATACAAGATTTTTATTTGTTTTGCGGAGTAATTTCGAAAATTTGGCAACTCATTCACGAGGGGCCCT
The DNA here is from genome assembly GCA_037903475.1 of Ancylostoma caninum. NCBI lineage: Eukaryota > Metazoa > Nematoda > Chromadorea > Rhabditida > Ancylostomatidae > Ancylostoma > Ancylostoma caninum. The sequence continues at coordinate 120,603 of JBAJFG010000580.1, forward strand.
CCCCGCCCCCCCCCCCTCCATGGGTCCGCCATTGCTAGCGGGGTATGTATAAGCCATTCAGGAAGTTAAGGTATCTCACCACGAGTTGGTTCAGCATACGCATCCGTGAAGAGCTTTCTTAGTAGTCATGATACACAAATATGATCAAGTTCAGCGTAGAAATTTTGAACGTGGAACAGTTTTACGTGGAGAAAAAACAGATTTCTCCACTTCCCAAAGGGATCTGTAGCAAATTTGTCCAAACAGAGAGTAAATGGAGATAATAACATGGACTGCGTCGCGGCATCATCGAGCGCTTCACCCATAAAAAACAGAAGAGAGTTAAGGTAATGACTACCAGATTGTAGAGCCAAACGAGATTGCTTACGCTGGGCATGATTCAAATCCACAAAAACATGCCGTGGAATGAGAGATCGCGTGGTTGCCTACATATAGGACCAAATGATGCATTAGATATACTCGAAATCAAAAATTCGCTTCCAAAAAAATCAAGATGTCGAGATCCGGAAAAGGAGGTAGAGTAGAACTACAGCCCCTATGGAGTGGTAGCAAGCGGTCAAGGCCTTCTCTTTCCATCATTTGAGTTCCGAATTTACGACTAAATTAATCAATTAATCATTGAATTTTAATTTGATTCCGAGTATAAATAAACGATGGAATTCATGAGTGTTCTCGCGAAGGCAATAATCTACTCTCGAATTTAGTTCTGACGGATTTTTTACTCGAAAATGGGTTCATTACATCCAACAGTTCTCGTCACAGCATGTGAAAGAAATAACTGTTGAGAGTAGCGGAAAATAGTGGCTCTTATCCGGGGACGCAAGCCATTCTGGATCAGCGAGATAACCAAAACCTTCCCGAAAACATGAATCTAGCCAAAGGAACATGATGAGTGGTGCTATTTCCGCTGTAATATTTTCTGTTTTTTTTTCTGTGATTTTTGATGAATATCATCGTGAGTTACGTTTTAGGTGACTCGCTGCAGGATGTTGGTAACTCCCCTCTCCCCTTCCCCCCTCCCCCCTCCACCACCACCCGAGTCAGAAGCGTAACAACGTGCAGCAGCGTAGAAATTATGCGTTTACGGACATCTAATACCCAGCCTCATTTCTGACCAATCGCGGCGGGCGCAGGGAGTGGTCCTATCTAGGATCCTCTGTATGAAGCAACGTTGGAAGGCATTCTTACTGTTCAACGAAAGGGTGTCAGGTTTTGGAAAAGCCTTAGAAGAGTTCTATGGATATCGTAGGACTAAGTAGAAATTATGAAGCGAACGATATATGTTGAGTAGTATTAAAATGCTGAGTAGGAAACTTGCTCACCGTGAAAATCGGTTCAGGACCCACATGCAGCACACCTCAGACTGCTTTATAAACTGGATAATACTTTTGTATCAACTCATATTTAATTTATAGTGTTTGTTTGAAAGTGATATCCTGCGTCTGGCACTTGTTTAAAGTACTGTTATTCAGTTGATATTTGTCCGAAGATTAATGAGTCCAGGTAAGGGCAGGTGATTTTTTACACTGTATGAAGGCAGGTAATTTTTCTATTCGAATCCTTAACCCATTCTCAAATAACATAACGCGTTTGCGCTAGAGAATGAGCAACGCTTCTGATGGATGGTCTTTATAATGGATAGCTCGACAGATTAACAGACAGACAGCAGGCCTCAAAACCATCAATTTTCCTTTTTTTCTTGAAGATGGAATACATATGTAGGGTGAGGGACCAGAACGTTTCTATCATATTCCATTTTTTGCTTGTTCACCTTAAACACTACGCGACATAATTACAAGTAAGCACTGTGTCAGAATCGTCGCTATCAGTGAAGTTCCCATGCTTTTTTCTTTCTTTTTTAACCCATATGTATGTGGCAGTGGCGGACGCAGAAAGTGGGCGGGAGGGGGGGGGGCTTGAGGTTAAAAATGTGGTCTCCGCCGTTTTGGGAACCCAGTCGGAAAATAAAATTAATAAAAATATTAATTATAATGATAAATAATTAATAAAAATTATGTTAAAAATAATATTTAAAATAAACAAGTAAAACTAAACTTATACAAGATTTTTATACGTATTGCAAAGTAATTTCAAAAATTTGCCGACCCATTTTTTTGGGGAGGGGGCTCTCCCTGCGTCCGCCACTGGTATGTGGGTGTTTTTTCTCCCAGAAGGACCGAAAACAGGACGAAATTGTCTACTAAAATTGGTTCTCTGGTAAAATGGACTCAAATGTTCAATGGTGAAGCGGAGAAAGCAAGAGCTCAAGAAACAGAGCTTTCATTAGATGAAAGGTATTCGTTGTCTATAGAAGCCATCAAGAAACGACAGCTACCATCAGACGGAACCAGTTCATTTGTTTATTCATTTGTTTATTCATCCAATACACCGCTATACATTTGTGCCATAAAAAGTCGTACTATTAACTAAATGTCGACCGGATGAACTCGAAAAAGTTAACTTGCTAGGATTAGAACAGAGTAGCTATTGTCGTGACGAGTCACGATACAAGGAAAGGGCGAAGTCTTGATCAGGTCGAGACTGAATATAAACCGATGAATCGGCTCCTTGACAGCTCTCAACAGTTTCCTGGCAGTTACTGTTTAACAGCTGCTAAGTTGTTTCCGTGTGGTGTTTTTTCTATGAAGCAAACTCCCATTCTCGTACTTTTCATCTGCCATGGTATTGAGGCTAATAAATGGTGATAAGCAAGAAGTTCGAACCACCATGCCACATAAAAACAACTATAACTAGTGAAAAAACCATAAACTCAACGATTCACCTGGTTCGCAATTGAACAGACTACTGCAGTCATTCAAGGAATGAGAGAATAACCTCCACCTTAGTTTACAAATGATTTGAAGTCATTTCTGACAGGGTAAAGAAGTGCGTAAATGAGGAAATGCGGGAATACGCGAAGAAGTTTGGGTAAAAGCGTACTCTAGCTTTGGTAACTACAACTAGAAAGGTTATTTCCTGGAATACTGGATGCATTAACAACTTTGTAGCATTCAAGGAAACTGTGAAAGCGATGGCTAAAAATTATTTAGCTGTGGGTGGGACCGGTATCAGGTACAGTGAACGGCAATGGTGATGGCCCATTCGCGGCCTAGGGAAGGACGCAGCGCGACCGCGCCGCGCGCGCCTGGATCGGTGTCGTCGTCGCCGAAGTGGTATTTCCAGGGTCTTTTCTTCCCGATTTGCTCGAAAATCCTCAAAATCGGGTAGAAATGGTGTTAGAAATTGAATAAAAGCAGCAGAATACATAGATTATGGCGCGCGCGGCGCGGCTGCGCGATGTCCCTTTCGAGGCCGGGGATGGGCCAACGCCATTGACGTCCACGTACATAACTGAGAAAGATCTGGCTGAAGACTTCGAGAATAGGTGAAAATGAAGGCGTAGTTATACAAATGAGCGTAAATTTGAAGCCACCCCATGAAAATACGCATTAGTTTTGTGAAACTCTCCGAGCTATGATCAGCAATGGTAGAGATTTATCACAAGAGTATATTTAAAGCTAACCTGAGAATTTAATAAACCAGCGATCAGACATCTGATATCTAAGAGGAACATGAGGAAGTGCGGGGAAAAGCTAGTTCTCAAGGCGAGCCTGTCATTCCCAGGCAACGAGACCACAAAACAACAATTAAATTCTCAATATGTGGTTTTGCTGAATACTATATGATCTTGTACAATGTAATATTGTACCTTATGACGACTTTGTCATAAAAATTAATGGAATGCAGAGTAAGAGCTCAATCTAATGCGTGGACATAATGCCGAGCCCCTTTAGTGCAGTACAGGGAATTTTAAACCGCCGTGAGCAAGGGGCGGTACCGTGGTGCGGCTTCTCGGGCAGAGACACAGGGGCTCTACATCTGACCCTGGTTGTCTGCCCCTGCCAGCAGCAGAGAATCAGAGTGCCACGCTTGGAGTTTCCTCTACTTGTGCTTATCTACCAGTGACGAACGCAGGAGTGACAAGCCAGGAGTAAGGGGGGGGGGAGAATAGCAACTCTGACTTCTGGGGACCCGATGGAAGAATAAAAATAATGAAAATTATTAATTCCAACGCCAAATAATTGAAAACAGTATTTAAAGCATAATGATAAAAGTGAACAATAGAAAGTATCGGTATCAAAATTTCCATCTATTCTATGAAATAAATTCTAAAATTCAGCGATTCACTCTCGGGGGGGGGGGGGGGAGTGCTACGTAGGCAGGTGAGATCTGCAGCCAACACCGCTACTCATTTCTAATTCAATGACTTCTCTAGCCAATCGTTGCGTAATGTATTCACTTATAGCCACCAATCAGACTCGGGGGGGGGGTGATCTCTGTACGTGCTCACCACCCCTCCTACGCGCTTCTGGTGCAGAATTCAAAGATCGCACAAATAAGTGGCTTCTTGAGAGGGAAGGGAGGGGTGGGAAGGGGACTACCATAATTTCCGAAGAATTATTATTATTATTATTATTATTATTATTATTATTATTAAAGACAATGAAATGACATGACCTAATCAAGTAACATCGAGTAAAGCATATAGAAATAAACTCATCGCACTAGTGACACAAAAGCTTTTTGGAGACCCATCATTTGAAAGAAAAGTACTTCAGAGAGGTGGGAGTAGTTTTATATCGTAAGGTCAGATAATAAGATCCTGCCCGGCATGTGAAACTTTCCCGTCTAGCAATTGTTTTTGGACCTGCGTAAGAAATTTTCTCCGAACCACCTCTTGTTTTTAATGAAAGTATCTTGTAAAACTTCATCACATCGATCTTCACCATGCCACTTAGAATTTTATACACAGTACAAACATCTCTTACCCTTCTTCGTGATCAAGGGTATGAATTTTTCATCGTGAATTCCTTATCTTAGCAGTTTGAGTTATGATACCCTCCACATCTGATCATTACTTTCCTGGTGAAGTTATTTTGAACTTTTTCCAACACACGTATGTACTTTTTTCTATGTGGGCAAAAAACTACAGAGCCAAATTCAAGTATGGGTCTCACGTATGACTTATAAGCTTTCAAAAGTACATATTTGTCTTTTAAACAGAGTCCTTTGAAGATCTGGTATGTGTAGGTTACCGCCTTTCTACAGAGATATCTGCAACGATCAGAGAAGTCCAATTTGTTGTCATATCGAAAGCCTAGATCAACAACTTTATTGACATTTTCTATCATATGACCTTGAATAATGTATCTATTAAGAAGGGCAGAACTACCTTAACGCATGTGTACAGTTTTTGAGAATAATTATATTATTAAGGATGTAAGTAGAATTTCAATTCAAAAGGTGTTTAAAAACCCATAGATAATAAACTCACTTAACTCAGAATCCCACAAGATTCTTTATGGAAGAAAAGGCTATCTAGTCACTAACGTGAGAATCTTGAGAGTGGTGAATGATTCAATGAGATATTTTACCTATTCTTTAAGATTTTTTTATGAAGGCCGAACGAACTTCCGCCTCTACCCACCACTTCCATAAATAACTGTAGTTCCCAAGTTGACCTCTAGTGAGCAATTCTGCTGCAGAAATCAAATTACCTATAGGGACACAGGCCAATTCCCAAACTCATTGAAACCCAATTCACATGAACAGATCCCTCATGTCCTTGGAAGCCTTGCATAGATGAGCCCCAGGAATGCAATAAAAACTAATTCTGGAAGAGGTACTTCCATTTAGGACTAGACAGACTTGTAACAGCTTCCAATTAGACTTAGGAAACAAGTGCAGATTGGCTAGAAAATTGAGTAGGAAGGCCGGATGGGACTCTTGCTAGCAGCTCAGAGTCCTAAGTACTTTGAGAACAGTAAATTAGTGCAGTAATGCTTATTTTGACAATGAATTGAGGAAGAAAGTGGTATGTACAGTCATAACTAAGCTTAAAAGGTATTCAATACCAAAACATCATTCTACAATACACTTTAACATTTGAAAATTTTTGCCACCACGATTTTTTTCTGCTACTTCACATTTTTATAGAGCAGTTCTTGACCAATGTATAGTAGCATAAATCCACAAATTATGAATAAGATTCATCTAAGCACAAAGCATGGGACCAGTGCAGAGAAACGAGCCAGCAAACACTGCACAGCAACTTATTGCCTTCCCTGTACATAGTGAAAGCCAATGGTTATTGCACTGCAGACGAAGGGAGCCGCGCTGCGTCACTCTTGCGGCGAGGAGGATAAACTTAACGCTGTGGTTCTTTGGCGTAATCGCGATCGCTACGTAACTCACTATACAGAACTCCTCAGGAAATTATGACTACGGATTCGAAATCAGCGTCAAAAACTGCAACTAGTAGTCCACATAGCATCACGAATAGCCACGGCCACCAAGTCGTCTACGGACACTTATCACTCGCACGCGTCGCGTCAGGCCGTTTTGCCTTTTTGAACCTGGGGAAAAACAACAAAACATGCTTCAAAAGGGATCCTAACTCACTCTAGCACCTTACTAGGCATATTAGCTTAAAGCTGACCTGTTTTTCCTAGGAAGAGATCGGAAGCAGCCGCCTTCTCTACACTGTCACACCGGGGCCTGACGTGCGCGGGTGGTAAGTGTTCGATAATCCACTCCTGGGCAGGAAGAAAGGAAACAATGTTGACGAGCAGATTTCGCAAAAAATAAACGACAGAGTTGAGGGTTAAATACATCAGTGGGTAGCTAAATCCACTTATTGCTGGTAACCCACGCAACTACGCAACTATGTATATTACGCAATATTCAATGCAATCTACCATAAAAAATTAATTCACTCAAGCGAGTAATGAACATCAGCGTGGTAAGGTCCGTGAGTAGTAGCCAAAGCTTCCACGTTAGAACAACATCATTGTTTCCTTGTATGTTCACGGTTCAGTAGTGTTCCTATAGACGAGCGCCAAATAGAAGGCAAACTCCAACGCTTGAATGAGCAAAAAGAGGTCCAAGCGCTATGTTGTAGCCCACATCCGCACCGTAGATCTTTTTCTGACTCCTGCTAGTTTTGGCATGTGGAAAACGTCCACCTTTAGGAAAAGAGCAAGATCCCACAGGGCAAAGCTTTGGGAATTTTTTTAGTGACATCCTCTTGCTGAGATTGTTTACAATTCATCCTGAAAGTAATCTGTAATAAGCAGTGATAACCGCTATTGGTATACTGATTCATCAGCCGATTAGACACAGATTCTCCAAGGATCAAATGGCCTGTGTGCGCTATTCTAGGCACTTAATATACTACCCACACATCCATATACCCTCGGTAACTGGAAGAAGACTGCATATGAAACAAAGTGGTTTTCTTCATATAAAAGCAGAAAGAAGAAAATGAATCGAACTGTGGTGTCTCGTTGCTCCTTGCACTTGTTTGAGGTTGTGGTCTCAATCCATCACGGGAACTACTGTTGCCCAAATGATTAAGACATAGCTCGAAGACTAGGTAATTAATCTACGATGCTCCCTTCCTTCGGCTAATACATAATTCATGACAGTTGTCGCCATAAATGTAATTTACTGGGCAGTTTTTTTTCTGCTACTGGAAAATGCTACACACAACTGTCAAAAGCACACACTGAAGAGAATAAACGGAGAACCCGACGATGGTTTTGCTCTCTCAGATTTTTTTTGTAATTGTAGGCTTAGATCCACTTGGAGTACTCAAAGGATGACGTGAATGTAAGGAAATGGATGTAGTTGGTTAGGTAAGGCTAAGGTAAAAAAATACCTTTACCTTAAAAGAACTGAGTATGTGGGCCAGTTATTCTACTCGAAAAAAAACAAGAGAGCAGGGAAGCTTCCCACTAAGAAAAATGAAAACGAAATGAAGAGAGAAAAGCAAGAAAATAAACTGTGGTATGAAATAAGTGGATGAATAAATTGCTCAATTCCAGGATAAAAACGACATCCATACAATCAATGTCACTCTCTTAAAAGCCAAGATTAACTAGACTTCCGAAAGGTCTGCACTACCCAGGGCAAAATAATGACCTGCAAGCGATTTACGAGCTGATGATTGGCACTCTAAAGTGAGCCTAATGGCAAAAATGATAGTTATCCAGAATGATATACGAGCCTATGAAGGCTTTTTTTTTCGCCCTTTGGTCCTTCAATCTTTGGTTTTCTCAACAAGCCACATTTAATGCTGGTTATCAGCAAGTTTACCGCTATTTCTTTTCGTTTTGTGAATAAAATACATCTTATTTCACAGCGGGATCATTTAGTTATGCTGGTTATTGAACCTGACGAATAAATTAAATGAAGCAGCACCTGAAAATGACATAAGAAGAAGCCATCAGCGGGTGTGGCAGGCTGCAAGACAGGAAATCTTGGGCTCCCCCAATTTCATTTATTTATTCATTTATTTATTTAATGCACCAGAGGTGCGCTTAAGATAAAACGTTCATGAAAAGGCACGAATTAATAATACTGAGGAACTTTGGGTAAGTTGAGATAAGTATTGAATGATGCATATGCGGACCATTAATGTTAGCTATATTGTCAGGCCCATAAACGTAGATCACTAACATCGAGTTGTTTTTTTCGTGAGAGAAGAGAGCATTCACTTCATCTCCATGACTTCCGACGGTGTGCAGGTAAATGGCACTAGGGATAACGCCACTTTCCACGAGCGAATGGCATGCGCAGAAAATCCTACACTGAATTTTCGGATATTAGGTATTCCCTACCACTAACAATACAGTGCAAAAACTTACCTCTCGACGGAAGCATGTACATGATTAAGAGCTTTTACTTATTGAAACACTACGTCTTGAGTGAAAAGCGTGTCTATTTGCTGGTTACTAGTTTAGCGGGCTTAACATGCACCAGATTTTGAGGGAAATTCTACGACCCGAAGTTCCTCATGATTGATGAATAGAATTAGTAAAACAGCAGGTGAAAAGGGAACAAACAGCATTGGCAATTGATAGAAAGGATATAGCTAAGATTATAAAGAAGAAAAGAAGAAAACGATAAGGCCTAAAACAGAAGGAGTAACCGAAGCGGTAGAACTTGCTATTTGACATCAAACATCTGCTAACTGTGTGCGATATTTACGCTACATCGTCAACACCTAAAATGCTTAATAAATCAAGCCAAGTTAGTGCTCGTTTAAGCTTCGATGAGTCCAATCTTGGAACCCGGCTGGCCGGAATCCAATAAATAATACTAATGCAAAATTAGTCTTAAGTACAAATAGTTTAAAACCAGTCTTCAAAAATAATAACGGTCGAACAATGATCATTGAAGAGTTTCAGCTATTTTTAGGATATTTATTTATTTATTTGTATACGTCATAGAGGTGTGCCATCACGGCGAACAGAAGGTTAAGTGATATGCAATAGAGAAGTGTCAATTAAAAGAGAGAAAAGAACAAAATTAAGCTGACCAGTAACGATTAGTTAATCACAAAACAACAGTAAACATTAGAAAATGAAGGTACAGGTAGCACACCTGCATTAGTTTCCAAAAGACCTAAACAGACATAGAACAGGGAATTAATTGTGAAATTGTGAAATTTGACGGTGCAATCGCGACGAAGGAGGAAGACAGGGGAGAGGGGCCATGGATGAAACGAAAGGAATGTAATTCGGGTTATTTTGCGACAGAGCAGGAAACAATCTTCCCGTGAGAAGGCTGCTCCCCCAAAAACGTAAAGTGGAAAGTATCAGAGTGGTCAGCAAAACAACGACAGTAGATTGGCTGAGGTGCTTCTCGAAAGAAGGCCAAGACCATGATGAGGTAAATTACAAGTGGCGACCACCCGAGGGAATGACTAGGACAACAGCGAGGCCTAGCTACAAATCCTGGAAGCGCCAGAGCTCGTGATAATTCCAAAAAACTGCGTTTACTTGGAGGAGTAATGTTTCATTGTCGTTTTATAGAGTACCTCAGATTTCGTTAGGAGTCGGTTTGGTGCTTAATTATAGGTGTCGAAAAGCACCTGCTCTCCATATATCTACATCTATGTATAAGGACACACATATATAAAAGAGACACGCATGCAATTTTCAATTAGATTACGGGAATTCGAATAAAAGTCAAACATTCGCTGGTAACCTTAGACGGTTATCTCCTGACAACTGACGTTTTTATCTAGTTAGGCAAAGAAAGATGTAAAAGTGCTATAAATTAAAATTAAATTATATATTTGTTTGTCTACTTATTTGTTTGCTACTTAATTATTTTTTTTTGCTTATTTTTATCTATTTATGTGCCACGTTCGAAAAACGCGCATCGCGCCCTTGTCTCCGTAGTTTTGGACCACCCTGTTGAATAGCTATAGAATCGTGGCTGTTCACTGAGTCGTCAAGCAAGCCATTCAAAGGAAGAACCGGACGATTACCCGTTCCAAAAAAAGCTTCTTCAACCAGTATTTTAGCCAGACCTCCACAGTAAACATACTAGTTAGTTTCATTAGTCTTGTATTTTTAACTGCTGATATTCAGACATCAACAGCAATACGTACTTGCGCATGACAATATTGAATTAACATTGAATTATTGTCTAGTAAAGCACCTATAATCTAACTGTAAGACAGGTCTAGACGGGTAGGTAACCATGAGGTGATCTCTGTGAAATGGACGCTACAGAGAATGAGAAGTCTGCATCATGAGGTTTACCCATGGATAAGCATCCTAGACATTTCAATCACAGCTATTCATCGATGTTTGCGTCACTCCGCATGTATACGCGTCAGAAAATCAGTCGGGAAGTCATTTATAGTTGGGCTTCCTCTCTGAAAAAACTCGAACATTTTTACGAATGCGAACGTCTACATAATTGGAAAATATCATTGCTCAAACTGGAAAGGCCTGGGAGACAAGGACGCCTTGAAGAACGCAACCACCTGAGTGATTTTGAGGTTTCCGTAGCAAATCATGGTTTTTAAAAATTGCTGTGCTAGATAATGGGTGAAAATCAACTATAACCACAATTTTTGTAAGAAAAATCTCATGGAATAGTATTACTTCAAGAAAAGGCGAATTCACTACTCGAATCGATTCCAGAAACAATTTAGGAGCAGTTTTGCCGTGAAGTTGGTTTAGTGTCTACCCATAAGGAGCGCAGCAAGCAAAGATAACTACTAAGGAATCTCGAAAGTTGTCGTCTCGAAAGCTATGAAGCTAAGGAACAATACTCGGATCGGATCCAGAGTGGAAATTTTTTTCACTGAAAACTTCTATAACATTTCTGACAATGATACATTCAATATACAGTCGGGTCCGGCAGCCACTGCAAATGGGCGCCGGCGGGCGCCGGCCGCCGCCACCCTCCGGCGCCCCGGTATTAATGAGCTATAAATCACTCGAGCTTGGGAGAAAGCGAAGAAAAATACAATTTTAGTCCATAGTAGACAGAGTGCAGTGGATATGTTAAGGCTATAAAGCAGGGGACCATTTTCACAACTTTCACGTTTTTTTCATTTTTGTGATTTTCATGGGGAAAGATTTCTGAATACACAATAAGCGAAGCCAACTCTTCCATTTTCTGCTATAGTACACTGCTTCGCGAATACAAAAATGGCCGTTATTCTTCTATAGATGGACACAGTACTTCAGTTATCCCATCTGAATAATAAAGCTCATCCAATTCGGGATCCTCAGAAATAATCGAAATCCGTATAAATTGTTCCATATCCATTGCGAAGTAGTTCTACCGCTGTCATTTGTCTTTCGTGGAGCAGTCCTTTACGGCGGAGTTACTCTCTCCCGGTTTCCCTCAACTTTGAAAAAGTGGTTTTTCACTATTACTTACACTATTACTATTACTTACACTTACACTTATCGTAGTTTGTCTTCGAAATTTATGCAAAACGTTGCCGGATGCCTTCCTGGACTACCCGAAGGAGATCACGGGGGACGTTCCAAGCAGTGAACCCCAAACACTGCGATACTTAACTCTGGATCTCCAACGGAGTGGAACCAGCGATAGGGACAGATTGCAATCTGCCGCTCAAACCACTGAGCCATCCGGGCTACTTTTTATGTTGGAGTTTGTTAGATAACTGCAGCAGTCGTAGGCGGCATACTATATGTATTTGCAAAACGGGGGCACAGGGCAGGATTCGATCCCCTGACCACCACAACGTCGATCATTCGCTCAACCCACTGAGCTATGCGCGCACGAGATGCGAGCTACAAATAGTGTCCAATCTTACTTACACTTACACTTATCATAGTTTATCTTAGAAATTTAGGTGAAAAGGGAGTTGGGTGGGGCCACTCCTGTGAAGCCTAAGCCTAAGCCTTAAACACATTCTTAAGCATAGGGTTAGGCTTATCTACCCTGTCTACTATGGACTAAAATTGTATTTTTCTTCGCTTTCTCCCAAGCTCGAGTGATTTAATTTGCAGTGGCTGCCGGACCGGACTGTACATATAACATCATACATGCAATATACAATGTATAATGTTATTGTGTTACTAATCTAGCTATAACTGTTAGTGTTATACAATTTTTTTTGTTCGTATTTCTGACTCTGACTCACGCTCTTGGCACTGCATTCGATAGCACACCCTCGTGGGGTATTAAATAAATAAATAATCCCGGAGAATCTTCTGAGTAGAAGGGTGGTTGGAAATTTATTCATTTATTTATTTATTTATCATACGTCGACTACTATGGCGTGCCAAACCTAATCAAAACAAATTAACGAAACAAACAAATCGTCCGGGTGAAAAAAAGGTTGAAAAAAAAGAAAAAAGAATATACTCAGAAGATTACTAGGAGAAGGGAGGGAACGATCTGAAATGTACTTTCTCATTTCTAAAAGAAATTTTGCTACCTACTTCAATCTAGAATCTCAAAAATCCTCAAAAATCCAGTGTAACAAAAGTCTAGTGATGGTGATGCTAGTGTTTATCATTGGTTAAATCGAAAAAGGAATCAAGCTCGTGTGAAGGTCTGAAACTCCATAAAACCTAGTAACTGGTGAGTGGGAAGGGAGTGGATTACTTGGCGTCGGAGAGCAGTGCTCCACCAACACTGCCAAGTATGGTTGGGACTAGTTTATCTTCAACTATCCGTTTGGAATTAGCAAAACCAGGTTTATCATTGGGAAATGGTCAGTTATTTAATTTTAATGAAATTATTAAACCATTAAACAACTAAATTACTCAAAACCAGTTTTCCATATCATCACTCTATGTAAAATCTGCCAAAAACAAAAATAATTCACATTAAAAACCTAACCAAAGAAGCAAAATAAGTAAACGACTCCAGATACCAACTTAGTAGGTTCGCCAACTTAGCCAAGTCCGCATGTCAATCCGGCTAAAGAAGACTCGGATGTTGAAATGCAAAAACAACATTTAGAATGAAGCGATTGGTAACGTAGAAGAAGGAAAAAATTTTAAAGTAAACAATAAATAAACACGTTTCTGTTTTTGATGTAGTACTAGTATAGTCTACTTGTATTATATAAGAATGGTATACTAATTCAAACTATGATTCTTAAAGTTGCTTGCACTACAGCGAGAGAATCTACCAACGCGAAAAGTCAATGGATGAATGGACGAAAGATTACCCACACTGGGGAAAAAGAGCCCGCCCCCTTCCTCTCCGCCTACAGTCTCACGAATCAGTGGCCACGCCCACAGAATGACGTGTGCATGAATGAAGGTGGCCCTCCAAAAACTCTTTCCTTCAAAAGTTCAACAGAAGTCATTCAAAAGACGAGCCTAATTTGAATGACATCATACGGAGTGAGTACGTCTGGCGAAAAGTGTTCAGCTTCTCCTCAAGGGATACCATTTAGGGTAGTAAAACTAGTCTACGCAGGCTGGTAAACAGCGAACTTGGCACAGACTTCGTAAGCAGCAGAAACCCACGCATCAGCTGATAGTAGGAGTATTTCGTTGATGGATTTATTTGGTGACGTCAAAGGTCTGGCGTTTGACGGATACTTTTCAACTTTCTTCGCTCCACTTCACTTTTATGCCTGGAAAATTCGGCAAAACAACACTTGCAAACTAAACCAGCATCAACAAAATGAATAAATAAATAAATAATGAATCGAAGGAAGCGGAAGCGAAACTGGGTGTATTGGATGAATCATAAGCATTGCATAATGATGAATAATGGAAAGAGTTTTCATTGGCAGGTATTCTAGTGCTTCCATTACTCCTGTATTTCCATAAATCACAGCGTTGATGCATTTCCTGCTTTAAATAAATGCCCACATCTTTACCAGGCCAGTAATCTTTCACTGTTGTTTGCTAAGAGCACAATAGAAGTTTATAAAAAATTCTTTCCTGCCTAAAGATTTAGGTATGCGCTCAGGGTGGAAGTGGGGGGGGGAAGCAGTGGAGGGGTGGTCCTGCAAGAGTGAACCCCAATTAATAAGCAGCAAGAAATGTGAGTTGAAGGCTGTAAAAATCTAGTGTAATAGCACAAAATGGATCTAATATTTAATTTGAATGTACAGTGGACGGCAACGGGGGTGGCTCATCTGCGGCCTCGAGAAGGACGCAGCGCGACCGCGCCGCGCGTGCCGTAACTTATGTATTTTGCTGCTGTTATGCAATTTCTTACAGCTTTCCTACTCGATTCTAAGAATTTCTGAGCAAATTGGGGAGAAAAGACCCTAGAAATAGCATTCCGCAGGTGACGACACAGATACCGGCGCGCGCGGAGCGGTCGCGCTGCATCCTTCTCGAGGCCGCAGATGGGCCACTGTCGTTGTCGTCCACTGTAAGTATGAAGAAAAATCCTGCACAAAGTCTTACTGCATGCTATCACAGATATTGCACATATTACTGCGTGCTACAGGGCAATTTATACTAGATGCGTGGATTTCACGCGCGTGCGTCTGTATAATGAAAGATAGGACCAGTCGTATCGCTCACGCATCTCAGACGCACGCGTTCACGTCCGTAGCGGAGCATTTGCAATGGTGACGTATTTTCCTTTAAGATGTGATTGGCGCCTTGACCAGTCTTCGTGAAAAATCCTCGGCAATAGAGGCGTGCGTCTGACGCGCGACTGACGCATGCATCTATGTAGTATAAACTGCCCTTATTACAGGTATTGTATCCAGCTAACCCGTACGTAGCGTAACACTGCAAAACAAAGTTACTGTGAAAAACAGGCATGTTTTTTCTGCGCAACATCCTTCCCCCCCTCACCCCTCAACTCAACACTCCTGCGCGTATCTCAGGCGAAAATACTGTTTTGAGACTTCCGGGTTCTCACACATTTCCAGCCTGCTGGAAATGTGTGAGAACTTAAAATAAGTTAAGTAACACAAAAACCATGTTAATTAATATATTGAAACATTTAGTTTTACTAAAAATAAAAATGTGCAACTATGTACAATACGATATTTTCATTCTTATGTTCAAACATTTATTCCTGACTACTTTGCAGTGAGAACTGCTCCCAAAATGACCGTATATGGGGAATGTCTTGATCTGCAACTCGCGACAAAACCAATCGATCGATAATTTGCGCGGGAAAACGTCTTTATAGGAGTTACGGCCATTTCAGAATCATTCCTGGGATGCGTTTGTACTTTCAAGATCTCCACTCTCTGCGCATTTGTATCCTTTTGTGTTATTTGTATTTTTAAAAATAGAAGTTATATTGCTGCTCGAGGGGAGTTCCCCACCGTATCTCGTCACCTTTTCGGCCAGACCTTAACTTTACCTTTAGGACTAGGATGGTGGGCTAACCTCCTAACTGACTCATTACTCTGATAACTGTGCAGGACGAACGCAGACCAGACGGCGTAATGGTTCAGGTAGAAACCCTAGCAGCAACGGTTGCCGATTGCTGCCATCCTCCCCTCGATTCCTGCTCAATCCGTCTGCCCTTTAGCAGCAATTGCTGAGGGACGGCAGCAATCAAGGGGGGATGGCAGCAACTGGCAACCGTTGCTGCTAGGGTTTCTACCCGAACTACTACGCCGATCGGGTTGCGTTCGTGCTGCTCGGGTTGCGTTCGTGCTGCACAGTTATCAGAGTACCTTATAGTTGTCACGACAATGAAAGGGACTTTCATGTGGCTTCTTTTGTGGCACACTACGGACTGCGACTCCTCCATACTATACTAGTACACCTTCCGACAAAATTAGGAACCACTGGAGCCACTGGGAGCGCAGTGGTCCAATTGAGTAGACTGGCACAAAACTAATTAGTTTCCAATTAGCTTAGAACCCTTTGTAGTGATGTCATTTGCGTGGGAGAATACGTAGTGGGACATCGCGAGACATTTGAAGGTTCTAGAAGAAATATTGTAGTGCAATGGGTTCTGATGCAAATGTGTACATATTCTAAGGGCGTACAAATTCTGAACGGCCTGCTAACACATAGGATATCCCTCCAACATCACCGCTCATTTTGTAGCCATTCTTGCACTTACAGTTGTATCTCCTCCACAAGTGCTGCTACATCCAAGCCTCCCCCGTATAGACAGACTTTTGAAAGATAGCCAGCATCCCAAGATGGTTGAAAACAAGATGATTGAATTGTTCTTTTTGCCTTTCCCAGAGGAGGCGGCCTAGGAGTGAAGCAAAAAACTACAGCAGCCTCAACGTATTTATAACTCTGCCTCGAGGAAAACTTATAAATCAACGAGCTTGCGCCTATAACTTTCGAAAGAAGAACAACTGAAAAACAAAAGGCTCTTTCGTTAGACAGATTAAAGAAACGAAAACGTCAGCTGATTTCTGGCTTTTTTATGAATATCTGATCGAAATGTGAGATTTATTATTCATAGGGTTGTGAGAGGGAATGGTCACAACAGAGAACATTAGGGCAGACAGAATATTTTATAATGACACATTCAAGCAGTAAAAACAGCTATTATTACTCCACTGAAGTCAAAATGTCGAAAGTGTCTAGATACGTGAGGCTATTGTGACTTGAAACAAATTGCACTCTGATTTTGACTATGAATTCACTCAAACTGACAAAAAATGGGGCTTTCTATCAGTAGTACATATAAGTGGTCGACATGGCAGCATCCGAGAACTCTTGCCGTTTCGGTTCGATTACCCAATCTCCACAGAACCCATGGTGAAAGGTAAAATCACGTGTGTGTAACCCGAAGAACAACTGCTTTGAACCACAGCTGTGCATTGCAGCGATTCCGAGACAGTTTTTTTTTGTTGCTAGTGCTAGGAAATTAGTGCTTACTTGTTAATCCGTTGTTTCATCTGCAGAAAACATTACTATGATTTCATAACAGTGCATTAACGCCTACAAAATTGTCCTCGCATCAACAAGAACACTAACAAATACGTAATTCTTGGACAAAGGGGCGAAAAGTAAGAAGGCTTAGCTATAATTTGCTTGCTAATGGGTTGTGAAACTTCACTATGTACGAATGAAGCAACAACTTGAGGGAATAAACCCAAACTTGCATAAAATATAAAGCAAATTTTTATACGATTCCATTAACCAACGGAACCAAACAAAGACGGGTCCCACCACGAGTTCCACTACATCTATGCACTTTTTTTATGACGAAGCGTCTCGTCAGCTTCGCATCCAAGCGAGCACTGTCTATAATTGAGCCTCATGATGAAAGCAAGCGATCACGAGCTGGCCTTTCACGTCTGCGCCCTAGGAAATTTTGCTGCTCTACCAGGATTTATATATACCCTTACAAAAGGTTTCAGAGAAATTTTTGACTTTGAGATTTTGAGGCAGAACAAGTGGAATAGTGCCACAGATTTTTATCTGGTCAGGGTTACTGAATCCGTTTACATCAGTAGCAGCTGCATACTAACTACTACAATAATCACTATTACTACTATTATGATTTGCAGTCCTTGTCGAAAAGTTAGACGGATTGTGCGTGCGGCTGCGGAGCAGAATCGTTGCGAGACCTACGGGACCCTCTCATTTAAAGGCAGCAGAAGCCGAAATTCTCGACTCTGAGCTGAGCTGCGGGTGGTGAAGTACAGACTCAGCACATCATAAATGTGAAACGAACACAGACAATGATGGCTTACCTGCAGATAAAATGCAACATTTGTCGCAAACACACCCGGCCATGTTCGTGCGCGGACGAGTTTTCCCCGGCGCGAAAGCCATTGCGGCGCGTGGTTTTGGCCGAGTCCCGCCATGAAACCCTGTGGATTGAATGCATTTCGTTTTCCCTTTGCGCCAAACCACGCACCGCAATGGCTTTTTGCGCCGGGGAAAACTCGTCCGCGCACGAACATGGCCAGGCGTGTTCGCGACGAGTGTTCCATTTTCTCAGCAGGTAAACCATCATTGTCTGTGTTCGTTTCACATTTATGATGTGCTGAGTCTGTACTTCATCACCCACAGCTCAGCTCGGAATCGAGGATTTCAGCTCCTGATGCCTTTAAAGCGTGTTCTCTCCGCACGCATCGTTCAGGTCCCGCCGCGATTCTGCAGCTACGCAATCCGTCTATCTTTTCGAGAAGGACTATATATTTGCAGAAGGACGCAATTGAACGTAGTACGTATCATCAATGAACTCTTTGTGAAAAAAAACCACTCAAATGGCTCGCTTCACTATCGAAGATGATAATCCGTGAGGAGCTGGGAATCTTCTATCGAATAACACACCCCCCCCCCCCCGTCCAGTCGTTTCTTTGCCCCGACTAAACAATAGGAAATACTCTACCAGCACGATATTTCTGACGGAGCTTGAGTTCATACCATTATCAGATAGCCATATTTGCATCATTGCAAGCCAAAAATATACAAGAAAGCAATTTATATTACTCAGACAAAGAACTGGTTGCGTAACGCACTGCCGTGGAACTGGCGCCCACATCCTCGTAGCCATTCGGATGGATCGCAGCAGCTATTCGGAAGAAATGCAGCAGGAAACCGGAAAAACCGCGGGTCACCTGTCGATTATTCCGGTTTTCTGCTGCGGTCGTTCCGAAAAAATGCCTGAGTATACGGGGCATATGAGCTGCGGTAATGACAGGGAACTGCAGAACTCTGCAAAAATGCAAAACGCAAAAACAGATTATGCAGCAAAATTGAGCAGAATTTGTGCTGCACACGGATCTTTTTCCTAGGATGATGTTCACTTGATTAGGACCAACAGAAAATATCGAGAGAAATCAAAACAAATTAACAAATAAGCAAATAAGCCAACAAGTAATCAGTTAGAAAAAACCCTGCATTTAAAGTTTTAGTTTCCAAGCTGCTCCGCTCAGAAGAGTGGATTTTCCCCAAAGCGATGGGAACATTAGCCAGTTGAAGAAAATCGTGTCATAGACGGCAATATCCTTTCACGGAAAAAGTACTCAAATGCATGTGTGGGGGAAATTGGTAGAGAGTTTGAGAGGAAGAATGAAAGCGACAGGCATTCTGAAAAACTAGGAACATGTCCCTTGCATTGAATTTAATTTATTAGCAGCACTCATGCAACATCACTACGTCTTCCTCCTTAATGGCATAAGACCGTGGAAGGAAGTGAAGGAAACAGACTGGATGAGAAGGGTTCAACCCTCTGAAAGCACCTATTCGTAACACTTATGTAGCTAGCCACCACTAAACGGAGTTTCTCCAGAAATTTCCTATGAAAACCATAGAACTATTGTAAAAATCGCAGTGAGCAGCATAGATAGTGTACTGAGTGAGCGGGTGAGCCGGTTCGCAATGCAATCGGTTCAGTCGGCGGTATCGTTTCTCAAGTGTGGCCAGTCATGTCCAGAGCTTGATAAACAAAAGCTCGGCTTTTCCGCGGCCCGCGCATCCGCGATCGGCCTGAAAAGCCTGTGAAGTGCGGGTTTGAGCAGGGGGGGGGGGTGAAAAACCGCGAGGAAAACTCGGACGAAGGGGTCAGATGCAAAGCTGTGTGAGTGTTTGCCCACACGATTGTCGCTCCATCCATTCATACCTTCAGGATTTGACCGCAGGTTAGTCTACCACACCCTCGCCGAGAATGGAAGCTCAAAATTTCCGAATTTATCCCGTGAAAAAGTTGAGAATTCTGCATTGGCTTATTATTATCCCCTTTCTATTGAATTTTCGAAATCTTGCCTTGTTTGATATATTTAGTTTTTAGTCAAATACAAAAATGATTTCTCTATAAATTTATTTTTCAAAATTCCTGGCATATATTGCAATACAATTACTATTACATGAGGTAAACAGCGCTCATATTTAAAGTGATATATCATTCTATATAATAACGGGCTTAGCCTGTTTACATGTGTGTCTGTATGTATGTAAGTATGTAAGTATGTCAGTATGTAAGTATGTAAGTATGTAAGTATGTAAGAATGTGTGTCAGACCGTTACGAAATTCTACGATTGGTCAATGATCGTGATTGTGAGATCATATAAAAGGCTAGGAACGGGTGTGGTGTGGTGGAGTGGAGTAGGGATGAGATCGAACAGAAGGTCGGATGGTGTACAACGGGTCTGTCAATGGAGTCCATGGAGAAGGGCTGCGCCGGCGCCCAAAGTGGGGGGAGACGGGTCCACCACCGTGATAAGGGTGCGCCGGCGCCCAAAGTGGGGGAAGACGGGTCCATCACCGTGATAAGGGTGCGCCGGCGCCCAAAGTGGGGGTAGACGGGTCCAGATAAGGTGCGCCGGCGCCCAAAGTGGGGGAGACGGGTCCACCACTGTGATAAGGGTGCGCCGGCGCCCAAAGTGGGGGGAGACGGGTCCACCACTGTGATAAGGGTGCGCCGGCGCCCAAAGTGGGGGTAGACGGGTCCACCACTGTGATAAGGGTGCGCCGGCGCCCAAAGTGGATGGAGACGGGTCCACCACGGTGATAAGGGTGCGCTGGCGCCCAAAGTGGGGGTGGACGTGTCCACCACTGTGATAAGGGTGCGCCGGCGCCCAAAGTGGGGGGAGACGGGTCCACCACTGTGATAAGGGTGCGCCGGCGCCCAAAGTGGGGGTAGACGGGTCCACCACTGTGATAAGGGTGCGCCGGCGCTCAATGGGGGGAGACGGGTCCACCTGTGACTGTGATCCACTGTGATAAGGGTGCGCCGGCGCCCAAAGTGGGGGGAGACGGGTCCACCACTGTGATAAGGGTGCGCCGGCGCCCAAAGTGGGGGGAGACGGGTCCACCACTGTGATAAGGGTGCGCCGGCGCCCAAAGTGGGGGTAGGCGGGTCCATCACCCTGATAAGAGTGCGCCAGCGCCCAAAGTGGGGGGAGACGGATCCACCACTGTGATAAGGGTGCGCCGGCGCCCAAAGTGGGGGTAGACGGGTCCACCATTGTGATAAGGGTGCGCCGGCTCCCAAAGTGGGGGGAGACGGGTCCACCACTGTGATAAGAGTGCGCCGGCGCCCAAAGTGGGGGGAGACGGGTCCACCACCGTGATAAGGGTGCGCCGGCGCCCAAAGTGGGGGGAGACGGGTCTACTGTTGTGATAGGGCTGCGCCTGCGCTCAAAAGTGGAGGAGCGCCTGAAAATATAGCTACCGATGCAGGAGGGGCGCGCCGGTGTCCACTACTCAAGGAAATATCATGAGTTAGGTCCATATTTGTTAAATCGATTCGATGGCGTCTAACATCAATCGTTAAAAAAAAACTAGATGTCAGACCACTGCGCGGATTAGCATGCAATCCGTGTGAATCCTTCCTCCTTACGTCCTCCCCCGCGTTCTTCTCTTCTCATTTGTTTATGAACACACCGCACCCTCCACTTTTATATGTTCTAACTGACTCTTATCACTTGACCAGTTATAACAAACAAAGAATGATAGACCATTTTCTGCGGTCAATCCAGGTTGAACCGGTTATATTTAGTTACAAAAAGCTATTTCAGTTGAGCAAATGATAAAATTGCTTCGAGAAGGTTAATCCTCTTTGATAAGTGCATTTTTACATGAGAAAAAGCAATGGAAAGGGTGTGGGACACATTACAGCAAAAATGTGGAATAGCTGTGACTTTATTTGAATGAAGAAGGGATGAAGTCATGCGAGCGAAGCGAGCATTAGGAAAAGTCTGGAAGTCCGGCGTCAGCCGGACGGCCAGACTGGTATATAATAACATAAGTTTTTAAAATACTTCGCGCACCTCAAAATAGGAACGACTGGCGCAACTCTGCTACAATATTGGAATTTGCTGGAAGCTTTGAGACTTTTAAGAAGAAAAACAAATACCTACTGGTCATGTCGACCTGGTAAAGTAGAACTATGATGTAAACACATGTTTGGAAGAAACAGCAGAGCAGTTGTTGGATGTTGTATCCTTTATACTACTGTAAGAGTGCTCTGGTGGTGAAATTATATGTCCTGACATTTTGGGGAGTGCAAAACAGTGGTAGTATTTCTAACAGCTGGAGACCAACGGTGGAAAAATAGTAAGTAAATGATAAGTGACTAAATTACCTAAGTAAGGAGGTGTCATGCAAGACAAATATCATGGAAATAAAGAAATTAACAGGGAATGATGGAAAAAATCAGCATTTGTTCGTTTCCATTGCTATGATGGACTCCCACTTGTGAATGCCACATTTTTGCTGCTGACAATGAGATTAAAATAGCGAAATCTGACGAAATCTGACGACATAATTACTGTTTTCCTGGCAGCGTAATGTTTCTACAAAGGGCAGGTGTCGAATAACACACCATTAGGCCAAAAATAAACCCTTTTCGCAAGCGAAAACAATTTGAATAGCATTCCATAATACTGTAGTGTCTATGCACTTCCAACAAATTTCATGGAACCTATTATATATAATGTGAGTGTGATTGAGTAATTTAATAATGATACCTTTTATTAATCTATTTACTTCTTTCGATACGTTAAAAGGTGCAACATGAAAAGCCAAGCAAGGTACAACGTATCAGGTTATAGACTAACTCACAAGCTTCACTCTCTAAATTAAAGGAGAAAACATGTGATTACAGAATAGTACTGTATTGTAGTGGATCGTCTACAATCATCGAAGAACACATACAGTGGACGTCAGTGGCAGTGGCCTATCGAGAAAGACACCGCGCCGCGCACCACTGCCAATGCCTTCTGCTGCTGTTATCCTACTTCTAACAGCTTTTCCTCTCGTTTTAAGGATTTTCGACAGAATCGGGAAGAAAAGCGCCTAACAATAGCATACCGGCGGCAGACGACACTAATGCCGGTGAGCGCGGCGCGGGTGCGCGGCGTCGTTCTCGAGGCCGCAGATGGGCCACCGTCCCTGACGTCCATTGCATATAACCCACTCGTGTACACGCAAAAATACCCGTAATTTGCTGTTTTTTTTTATTTGGAGTTTGTTCGTACCTAACAGTAAGCTTGTTGGCAATTGTTTTGGCCTGACCTTACTGACGAGTTTTCGGCCGCAAAACTTGTCGACAGCTTGCTTTCGCATTTCTTGCTGACAACTTGTCACCCGTACTGAGTTACCGACAGTTCGCTTTCGCCTTCTCTAGCTGGCAGTTTATCAGCAGTTGAGGCTAGTGGAAAACTTGCTTTAGTTTTTATCTGCCACTAAATTGATAGCTGACTTTTTTCACAGTTCTAGCACGGCAACACTGCTCCGATGTCTTCAATAATGATCGCATCGTAAATAACGCGGGCGACGAAACTAGCCTGCAACTTGCTTTGACTGTCCCTTGTCGAAAAGTTGTTCGGCTGAAAGATTGTCGACAACTTGCCAATAACCTTCGAGACAAAAAAGGTCACTGACAAATTGTTCTTGCAAGCAGTCGACAAATTGTACTGGCGCTTTCTTTCCGACAAGTTGTTATGGTTTACTAGTTGGAAGGTTGTCTGCAAGTTGCTTTGGGGCAAAAGTGGTAAGTTGCCGAGAACAGCGATAGAGGTGGAAAGTCACGAAATTTTCGATGATTTTTCTCTAGAAATATCGGCCAACCGCAGTCACTGCTTTTCTCCAACTTTTTTGGCTGACAACTCCCTTTTTCCAGCGAAATGCAACTTTTTTAAAATCCTTTATAGAACTCAATATCATTTTGTAAATGTAACAAGGAACTGTCATGTTAATTTCTTTGACTGAAGTTATTGAGACGTCACATGTTTGCTCTGTTTTCTTTTTCCTTTGCTTTTCCGCTTTGACCCTTTTCTCTTCGTCCCTTTTTCCTTCGATTTTTTCTTTTTCTTCTTATGATGCTTCGAATCCTTAGGTCGTTTCTTTCCCACATTTTTGAATGTCCAGCTGCTTGTCGATCTGGCTGATGTCTTCCGAGTGGATCCCTTCTTAGAAGTTTTCCTGCTACTCTTCGGTTTTTGCCTCGATGACTGCTTGCTGCCGCTCTTCTCCTTGCTTGTACCTTTATCTTTACTTCCACGACTTCCACGATCCTTCTCTTGGCTCTCAGCTTTCATTTTCTCCTCACTTCCGGTTCTGTGTGGAGGTTCATCACTGCTGGAGGACTGGATTCGTTCCGAAGCTGGTTTTCTGGGGATTCTCGGCACTCGCATACGAGGCATTGACACCGATATGGACGAAGGAGATGCTACTTCCTCCCGAGGTAAACTTGCTGCGCCCCTTTCACTCCTCTCCTCCAACGAAATCGAAGGCAGGATATCTTTTGCCTCGAGGCCTTTCCCACTGTTGCCTAGAGTCTCCTTCTCGGAATCAGTCAATTCGACGTATCGCGTTCTGACCAGATTGTCGTGAATCGGCTTTTTCTCCTCTTCCTGAAATTGTGAAGTTCCAGGCTGATGAGAATAGTACAGTTCATAGGAGGGTAGGCACCTTTTGAGATGACTCAACAACCCTCTCAGAATAGGACGATTCCACCGACTTCACTGATTGGCTGGATGCTTCACTTTTAGCAGAAGCGCTTACTGAAAAAGTTAAAAGTTTCAATCAGCTAAGGTACATTTAATATGGGCGGGATTTTTTCGCACACTCTGAGACACAAAGTTCGAGGAGACGTTGTGCATGGGGGAGGAGGGGGCGGTGCCACTGTCGTGCGATTGGTGTATCGAGACAGCGCGTTCGCTGGCATCTATTCAAGCAAATGTATGTGCTAATGATTCGCTCAGAGACTTAACGACAACTTACACTAATATATGCGTGCGTTCGACGCGCGTGCCTACATGATGAGGGATAGGACGAGTCGCATCGCTGACGCAGCCCAAATTCAGAAGATACGCACGCATTTGTGGCCTTGATATAGCCAGTTTTCTTTCAAGGAGTACATTCCGCGCCGACCGGCCTTCATGAAAAACTTCCGCAAATGGATGCATGCGTCTTACGCGCGACTGACGCACGCAGCTAACATAAATTCGCCTAGAAATACTGTAACTCACGAGCGCTTTTTCTGTCTTCGCCGTCTGATGGTGGGGTTGTATCGGTGGATTCACCTTCTATGAGCCCTTTTCCTGACTGCTTCTCTCGCGCTAATTCTTTCCTTCGTTTCTTAATAAAGAGAGGTTTTTTGGATCAGGTACAGGTTTCTTTTGATTTTTTTGAAAATAGAGTACGTCTTCCAGAAACTTCATCCTTGCAAGAATTGCGAAGTAAGTAACGTAAACCTAATTTCGAACCTTACGATACTTGACGATACAGTATGTGGTTGCTGCAGTAATAGTTATAACACCAATAGCCATAGCAAATAGTATTCTACGACTTCTTGTGAGTATGTATAGACGAGCAGTCCTCAGGAAACTTTCCTGCGGTAACTGGCGAGTATCCATTAATTAAGAATGAACCTCACCGTGTCGGGTTGTTGATTTTTAAGTTGTTGATAACGAATTCATGTGTGATCGAAAACAATCCCATGTGAACGCCTCTCGGCATGGCTGTGTTCATACATAACTTTATCCATTTTCAACATGTACAATACAGTGTTGAGTAGGTGAAATGTTGTTGACAAACAAGAAAAATAGGACAACACATAAATCGATGAGAAAGGAAGCGGATTTATAGTTCAAATCTGCTATAGACTGTTTCAAATGTCTACAGTCGAGTAATTTTTTCCTTCGTCTGTCTCAGAAAACGGGACCGCGCGCGCCATCTACGCGACGCGGCTAACCAGCAGGGAGCTGTGGCTATCGGGCGTTACCGGGATTGCCTACAGTTTCCACGGTTAATTGATTTATGTGTATGCATACTGACAAACACATTATTATGCAAAAAAGTGACAATCCATGGAATGCCAAACAACACAGCGCCCAGCTGGTCTGCCGCGCCGCGTGGGCGTTGCGGCAGTGCTTTCTGCGGTGCAGTAACAATTGACTAGCATTGCACTGTCAATTTCTACTCTCTTGCCTATTATACGTTCTTAATTTCTAACTAGAAGGTTTATGTAGGTACTGCTACGTTGGCTCACGTCGATCTTGACGAAGGATACGACTAGGCGTCAGGTGAAAGACTGGTTCTGCACCTACACTAGACCAGCAATAAGTGTAATTTTTGAAATAGGTGGTACATATCGCTGCATTGTCCACATGTCAAGGGCAAAATTCCTCTGTTGGCAGTATAAGAACCGCTAAGGTTGCTCGTGAGCGACAACAACTCTCATTGTCATTGTCACAAACGCATTATGATCCTAAGTATTACTCTTCACAAGGCGTAAGGTAACCAGTTCGTTATCGCTAAGCACTAGAACGTCGTCCTGTGGGGTCGCGCATAACCCCCGCACATTTCTCTTTTCATCCAGCACTATTTTTCCGGTCGTGACGTCATAGATCAGCACTCTGGCGCCATCCGAGAATATCATGAACTCATCCACCCTGCACATTTGGTTACCCGCTACCGCGAACGATTCTATGAATGTTCCGTCGCTGTTCATCAGTGTAGTGGATTCCTCATCGCCTGACACAGCTATAAATGGTGCTGCGTAGGCTACGGTATGAATAGCCAAGGGTTCGTTTGGAACGGTCTTTAGCCGTAAATCCGGTAACGAGACGATCCACAGACCACCGGTCTCTGTCGCTACACACATCTCGGCACCGCATCTGAAGGAGAAGTACTCATGTCGAGCTGCTTGCAGCTGGTGACAACCACAAAACCATTCACAAACCTGGCCATTGAAACAATAGATATCGATTTCGCTGATGACGAGGACTTGCGAATCCATCTAGGCAAGTCACTGACGGAAAGCCGAACTGTCTGCAGTGAAAAATTACAAACTCAAAGGTTCAAATATGTTTTTTTAATCTACGAGCACACGAAAACCGTAAAATGAACCACAATGTAGCTCTGTAAACCAAAATATGGCAGCTTATACCTTTACGTTCTCCAGTGCTGTACCTTTCAGCTGTGATATAGTAATGTTACCATCCGCTCCTCCAGAAATGAGATGTGAAGATGAGGTCCAGTCCAAAGATGAAATCGCTAGAGAGTGGACCTAAAACTTACAGTCTTATCAAAAATTAAGGGATCACCAACTTGTAACTGTAGGTGCCGCTCGTTTTTGCGCACAAAAAAACGAGGCCGCGCCGCACCGCCTGCGCAGCGCGGCAGACCAGCTAAGCGTTGGGGATCTCCGACTCTGTTGGGACTGTTGCTAGTTGAAAAAACAGACATAGTGGAACTAGCGGTGGAAGAAACAAGCAAAGCAACAGTCCCGGTCACGCCCAAGAACCACAATGTCGAACTGGCCTACCGCGCCACGTGCTTGGTGCGCTGCGGTCTCATTCTCAGATGTGCAGTGAAAATCCACGCCCCTGTACATAGGTAGAGGAAACACCAAACGACCGTGTGCAAGGGATGTGTTAGCGGGGCGGCTTGGAACTCGAGTTCTCTGCTGCTGGCAGAAGCAGACAACCAGAGCCAGCATGCGGAGCCCCTGTGTCTCTGCTCAAGAGAGCCGCACCGCGGCCCCGCCCCTTACACACGGCAGTTTGGAGTTCCCTGTAGCAGCGGCGGACGCAGAAAATGGTCAGGAAGGGGCATAGGGAAAAAGTGGGGTATCCGCCACTTTGTGGACCCGGACGGAAAATAAAAATAGTAAAAATATAACTTTTGATATTGACTATTTGGTGATAATGATCCAAAAATGATAATGAAAATAAACAAGTAAAATTAACTATTGCAAAATTTTTGGTTGATTCATACAGTAATTTCAAAAGTTTGGCAACCCATTTTTTGGGTAGGGCGCGCACCCTCCGCCCTATCCCTGCGTCCGTCACTAACATGTCATCATTGTGTGCTCTTCTCCGGTGTTCATGCCATATTTGTTGGCAATTTTCCTCGAAAAATTTTCCCCCAACTCCGAACTCTTTTCCTTTCTCTTTCTCGAGAAACCACTCTGCTCATCCCTCTTGGAACCCTCTCAACGAGGAAACCTACCTTGGAAACACCAATAATTGCCTCTCCTATCACAATGTGGACATCTCCAGCGACGTCGCCAACTGCAAGAACCCCCTGCGGTGACCATGACGAGCTTGATGGACACACTGCTAGCGGTATTGAGGTAGCCTGAAGTCTTAATCTGCTTGCCTGCGAGTCAAATATGAGGAACCTGGGTTCACTAACCTTGTTCCTTTGGGAAATTATGACTTTTCCTTCGTGACTGCACCACGTCTCATGATCTGACTCTCCTATGAGTATAGCACTTCGACCAGCGGATCCACATGAAATTGACACCACGGGGAGTGTTTGGGCTGATAGCTGGAATAGGTAGTTTATGTTGAAGGTGAAGGCTTGAGGTAAAGGTAGGTTATTGTCGCATGCCGTGGATAACGGTTGACCTGTGACGCGTATATCAGGGTTAAAATATATTACCAACGTCGCGCGAGATCTGTTCCCCAGCCACTAACATCACTTATGTACCCTTTCTTGAAGCAATTAACCAATCACGGCGGGGAGGCCACGTCCTTACCCCAGCCTCAACCGAAGGCGCCATCAACAGCCCCCGAGATGGATTTTGAGACGATTTGTACACGAAGTACAACCTAAAACTTACAATGGAGACAGAGTATGTCCGGATAGGTTGCAGCTGGACAAGGCTGGTCATATGGAACGGCAATAAACGGTCGTAAATTGGAGACGTAGCTGAGTCGCGAAGCATGGATTCAAGGAGGGTTATAGTCTAAAATCATCAAAATTACGTAGTAAAAGTTTAAGTCCTCTAAATTTCAAAATAATCTAAACGTTTTTCTTAACAGTACACCACAGTGAGAGTAGGAGGGACCGCCAACGCCTGCTACTGGCTAATCCCGAAGGAGGTTTTGTACGAGTCGAAGCTGTGATTGGCTGACCTCCTCGCTGATCGTCACTCCATCTGCGCTCGCTTTTGTCTCGTCGATCTCCGTCCCAATAGCTATGGATCGCCTCTCCATGGGATCGACCTCCTTGTCTTCGGTTTTGACGTCGTCTGTCATGGTTGAAGCTTCAGAATACTGTACAACAGGTGGTTTCTTTGGTTCAATAACCAACGAGTGTAGTGTGACGTCGGATAACATGGTCTGAAATGATAGTTAAAATTTTAAAAAAAAACATAAAACGAGGCGTCACAGTATTTAAGAATCTCCCCAATTAGGAGGCACACTACGTAGTAATACATACAGTTTGGTAGGGCAGAGGTGGCAGCTGGGTCGACTTTGTCCCCAATTATGACCTCGTCCCGAAGTTGGCCAAATAATCAATTTTTTACACTTTTTTTTTGATACGTATGTGGTGTGATTCCTGCCAATCGATGTTTCCCTACTGCTATTTAGTAAAATCTCCTACAAGGCGCATTCTGCGGACAAAGTCGTAATTGCAGACAAAGTCACCTCAGGTGCCACCTCTGCCCTACCAGACGTAGTAACTTTAGTGGAAATCCATGAAAGTTGGTACTTTTAAATGTATAGCCTGTTCCAGTGGAGACGATAGTTGGAGGAACGTCGGAGAAAAAAAAGGATGCCTGAAAGAGTGCAGTATTCAGAGGGAGCATTCGAAACAGGCTACATAAAGGCTAAACTGAATTCATGTAGAAGTGCGAAAACCAAGAGAGACAGAGAGAGTAGAAATCCTCAAGTTGTGAAATTACAAAACGCATCCAGTGTAACAAAAAGAAAAAGAGAATAGGCACTTCTACGCCTTCATGCTAATCCCTTGTAAGGAAACTAGCACTTCCTCTCTCCTCTAGCAGTACCGATCGCAGAAATCCTAAGCCCGAGAGAAAAACAATTTAAATACATAGGTCATATTGTCGAATTAATGTAATTAAATCGTAAAGGAAGGAGCACGACCACCGAAGGACAACGCCTGTTTGCTTGCAACCATTCAACAGACTGGTTGCCAAGGAGACGAGGTCACCGCGGAAGTGCCGCGGTGAATGGGTTTGGATTTAAAAAAAAAACTTGAGAAATAAATCCAGCACCATTGGATGAAGAACTCTGAGAATTAGAAAAGAACATTTCATTTTAGGCAATTCTGGACTCAAAGAGATCTTACGCAGAAAGCCTTAGGCTCCCTCTATGACTAGACCGACAGCCTTCCAGCACTAATGGCAAATAATTAGATCCCATTGACGCATAGTTTCGTTGACTTCCTTTGTTTACTGTACAATACGCCTCCTTAACAACAAATTTATTAACATCACTATCAACATTCGGGGACTAAACCCCTAAACACATGAAAGCGTATCCAAGTTGAGCAAAGCGAACATAGAAGCATCTTCCACATCGACCAATAACATCTTCAACGCACAAAGCGTTATAACATCCTATTCAGGAAATAGAAAAGAACCCGTTCTTCTTTGGAAAATGCATGTGAAATAAGTTTTTCAGTAGCATACACGTTGTTTTCGGGCAACACTACAACGATACCTCACAGTGAAACTGCTAGGTCATCTGCGAAACAGAAAAGAAAAAGTGAACAACAGAAGAAAGACAAGATTTGACAGCAACTTTTCCAATCACAATAAAATCTCCTGAAAATACCTAGAAAAAGGTGGAAGGGTAAAGCAAACAGAAGCAGAAACATGACTAGAGATCACTATATTTATAACTATACTTTCCTTCTTTGTTATTGATGCAAAAACTGAGGCTGAGCCTTAGCATCCTGGGCATTCACATCTGAACTATTCAAAGAAGTCTCAACAGCTTCGAGAGCTTCTTCGAGTTCCTCTTCCGCCTAGAATGGTGCCATCATTCAGTGAATTTGTTGCTAATTTCCACCCAGTTATGGTGATTCACAGCAACTCACCTCGTTCTCACTAGCTTCTTCCTCTTCCTGATCATTATACACCAGGTGCTCGTAGATTGCGTCACCGAAGTCATTTGCTTGTTCAGTATTGTAGAAGCACCTCGCCTCGTGATTTCTTTGATTCCTTGCGCTGGCGAAGAACCGGCCACATCCTTTGAGGCAAATATACCTGGAAGCCAAAATGCGATACATTTTATTCGCATGTAAAAACAATCAGAAATGCACTTAATGGTGGTCAATATATACAGCATGCTATGGTATGGTATGTAGCTCATAAAGGACAGGTGGTGTGAGTTTGTCTGCATTTACGACCCAATCACAGTGTCGGCCTAATCTTTACACTTTTTTAATATGTATGTATTGTGATTCCTTCTATTTTGATGTTTCCCTACTGCAACTTAAAGAAATCTTCTTTCAGACGCATCCTGCAGCACCCTCCCGTCAAGGGACAAGCATGGTCGTAATTGCGGACAAAATCATTTCACCGGCTCTCTCTGACATAGGTATGGCAATTTTGCACCCCTCAAGGCATGGGCTACAACAGTGATCATCTCTTCCTTTACCTGCAAATTTTTTGTGGCCTCTGCACTCAGAAATTTTCTTGCTAACGGAAGCTTGATAGAAAAGATGCGTTTACGGACATCTAATACCCAGCCTTATTCGTGACCAACCGCGGCGGGCACGTGTAGCGGTCTTTCTTAGCATTCCCTGTATGTAGTAGCTTTGAAAACTAATCCAAATGTTCGGCCGAAGTCTTTTGAGTCTTTGAGGATTCCCAGACAGGTTCTATGAATATCATAGAGCTGTAAAGGACTCTCAATCCTATTCAGACCAATTAGCTGAAGAACCGCTAGGCGTAATCGATGCTGATGAATGCAGGCAAGTCGACAGATGAGCTCAACCAGAATTCCATCTGCTGCCGGTCGTCTGATTCGATCGTGGCAGTTTTTTTTTTGAAGGTTGATTGGATAGAAGAACTTCACGATCAAGTGTTTTATAATCGTCGCCTAGTCACAATGCTTGCTGCCTGCATCTAACTGGTCCCGCCCCATAGCAAGTTGGGTATTAGATGTCCCTCAAAAGATGCTAACAATTTTAAGTAATACCACCGCTAGGAATGGGGCGAAAAGAAGAAAAAATAGCGCACAATTCAGTACAAGCTCACGAGGTGTGGAACCCTTTAACGAAAAGATCAGAACTCATGAAAACTATCTTGCAAGATATAAGACAACTAAAGACAAACCTCTTCGTCATAAAATGCTTCGTTTGCTGATGATAATTCAACAATGCACCAGACACAAAACGTAGATCACAGCCTTCTATAGTGCAAATATACCTTAAAAACAAAAATATATAGGAATACATAACCTATTCAAACAAACGTTCAACTTACGGTTTTTGATCTAAATGCCGCCGCACGTGTAAGCGCATTGGAGTCCTTTGCGCAAAGGTCATTCCACATATTTCACATTTGAACGGCTTTTCACCAGTGTGGGTTCTCATGTGAGCCTTGATTTTGCTCGGATACTTATCAACTCGGCCGCAGTACTGACATTTGTGCATGACCGGCTTGCGACGGTTATGCGGACTTGCAGAGTCAACATCCAAGCCCTGGAACAAGTGACAAGTTCTTTAGAAATCATCTCATTTCCAGAAACATGAATCCCTCACCTTAGCAACCGCATCTATGATCCAGTCCAGATTCCTTGCACCATGTGGCCTATCGGACTGTGATCGAATTAAGCGATTCCGCCTCATTCGACCACTAGGCTGAGCTATCACCACCGGCCCTTCCTCGGTCATCATCCGAACGTGCCGCAACGGTGCAGCCATCTCTATTGTCGCCGCATCCACTTCCATTTCTTGCATGTTTCTGTTCTAGAACAGAAAAGAATTTTTCAGACAAATTTTCGTATAAAAATCTGCTTAAATTGCTTACCACCATCTTGTCATAGTATTCATCATAAGTGAGACGTCCTTTTTTCGGCGGCTTTGGATCAATAAGTACTCGTACACGTTCTTCCACGGGCTCGTCAGTAGTGAGGTTTATGTCAAATAGGTCCACACCATTGCTAAATTTGATTCTATGGGAATGGAGGCCAAAAAGAACAAAACATGATAGATTCGCCGATTATTCTTCACTCCAACAGCTTATAGATATGATAAAGAGGGTTATTTAGCGGCTAGGACATCTGCGAAGCAACAGGAAGCGACTTACTGCTAACAACAAAAAGCAGCCGGATTGTAACTATGGACTAATTCTTGATCTCAGCACTTTTTACGACCTTAGGACCGTACAGAAGATACCAGAAATTTAGCGCCAAGGTTTGGAAAGAGATTTCACATCAATCTTCAAAGATTACTGTGTTGATGTAGACTTCTATACAAAAATCAACGATTACATGAAGAAATAAAAACAAATAAATAAATAGATAAATAAATAAACTACATGAGCACGATGACTGAACCAGTATCTATAGGAAACTCCAAATGTACGCAAACAATGGTTGGGATCGCGGCGCGGCTCTCTTGGGCAGAGACGCAGGAGCTCAGCATGCAGAGCGCCAGTGACTCTGCCCGAAAGAGCCACGCCGCGGTCTCGACACTTGTCTGCGTACATTTGGAGTTCCCTGTATGTAGTGTGATTGTTAGATGACGACGACTGGTACTTAGAAAGCCTTACAGGGCTTAGAGGCCAACCAACCTAACAATATTGTCATAAATGATTGTCCGTTGCACTGGAATTGGCGTAGGATTTCCGGTTGCGTCCAGGATGTATTGTTGCTCTGTTGTTTCAATCTGAAATTTCGAAAATATGATTTTCCAAATAACTTTTGTATGTCTACTTGAAGGAGTTTTCTAGGATCTCGAAGAAATGACGACATCACCACAGATTTGGCGATCTCACCTCAATCTCCTCAGTAGGTGGTGGAACATTTGGATCATCAACATAGGTATAATGCTCGTAAATCTGCAGATCAGATCAAATATTATATCAAATATTATACAAAAAACCGTAGAATTATTGCATGATGGCTACAACTCACCCGTAACGGTGCATTTGCAAAGTTCTGCTCAGGTGCTTGTGAGTCTTGAGGGATCCCATCTTGCAAGGTTATAGGAGGCCGCTGCAGTTCAACTGGGTCAACGGATTGACCTTCCATTACCATGGCTGGAATTATAAGCACTCAGTCACTAGCCGTAACGAACAGAAAGGCTACACGATATACTATTTTGGTGCTAAATGTTCACAATAAATCTACAATCTACTCCCACACACAGCTCGTTACCACGTCCACTCACCTTCCTCCTCATAAGGATAATATCCATACTGCTGATCATCCGCTACCATCATTTGATGCTGCTCGGCAACGATTTCCTGCTCCCGGACTTCCTCAACTTCATTCACGACCACCGTTTCTGTGCCATCTCCATAAACTTCACCCTCTGCTCCCTCATCGATCCACTCTTGCATTTCACCGTGGACAACGGCAATGTGTTCCTCTACCTGAAGCAAAGAAATCAGCCCTGTTACAGATTGCAACGCCTGGAACCTTACTGATAAGCCGAATTTCAGTTCTATTTAGAGGAAAACCATACGCTTATATCATATCTATTAAAAAATTGCAGGAAAAAAATGGTAAAAAGAGGGGAAAATGGGAAAACTCACCTCCTCCTTACTTTGACTTTGCATTCCACACTCCACTATAGGACATGCGAACACGTGTGAGTCCACTGTCACTTCTCCGACATGTGTCGCGTCGACGATAGCCTCCGTCTCAGCGTCAACACCATCTACGGCTTCTTGAATTACTATTGTGTCTATTTGTGAATCATCCTTCTCTTCTGTTTGGTAGTGCGTCTAAAATCACCTGATTAAAATATAGAGAAAGGAATGAAAGCTGAATAAAACATGTACCTTTTCATGCTGTTTCTTCAGAGCCAGTGATTGAAACGAGTGAGGACAGTAGGAACACTTGTATGGTAATTCACCATGATGGCCTCTGAG
Organism: Ancylostoma caninum; assembly: GCA_037903475.1. Classification (NCBI taxonomy): domain Eukaryota; kingdom Metazoa; phylum Nematoda; class Chromadorea; order Rhabditida; family Ancylostomatidae; genus Ancylostoma; species Ancylostoma caninum. The sequence continues at coordinate 155,626 of JBAJFG010000580.1, forward strand.
ATGGACCTAGATGAGGATAACATTTATATTTTCACAGGAAAATATTATCCCTGCCGTGATTCACAGACGCTCATGGCCATTGATATCCAACTCTAAGGCCGAATCTCTTAAAAAACGCAAAAATGTACGAATACTATAGCGACAATGTGAGCCGCCTGCACCTATTAGATTGAAAAAAAAAGCGAAAAAAAAACAATAATTCTTTGCCACCAAAGGGGTAATCTCTCTAAGAATAGCTACAAAAATCCTAAAAACCACTAAAACACACGAAGAAAACGTGTAAAAGCCGAAACAAGATAGAGAAAAGTACTTTCAATATCAGTTCCCACCTTCAAAACATGTCCTTGAGAGAAGCCTGCACCACAAATTTGGCACTGATATGGTCGTTCACCAGTGTGTTTCCTCAGGTGCTCAGCAATTTTCGACGGATATTTGATCTCCTTGTTACATGGCCTACAGTAGAACGTTTGAGCCGGTTTTCGCCGAACCATACGGTATTTTCGCATGGAAGTCCGCTCGTAGCCCGAATCACGCTGGTCCTGCAGAGTGAACAGCGTACAATTCTAATAATTGACGACTATGGGTATGATTAAACGGGAACGAGACCAAACAAACCTTGACCTCTGTATAATTGTACGATTCTTGATGATCCTCCTCTACATCCAGGATATCTTCCTGTAAAAAACAAATGAGATGGTAAAAACAGATACTTTAACGGTAATGCAGGAATATAAGAGAAACAGCAGAGGATTTTGTTGGTTAAAATTCAAAAGCTGAAAGAGCCGAACCTCTGCAACCTCGAGCTCCTCAACAGTTGTGTGGATTGGGCTTTCATAGCCCATGAAGCCCATGCCTGACGTGCCCACCGCTGACGCGGCTTCTTCAAACATTCTGAAGAATTTTTGGTAAACAACAACAACATATCGAAATACGGATGTAGTACATTTCAGAGACGAAGCAGAGCCAAACAAGCCTTCCATCCTCGGGTTCAAGTAACTTGAGCATAAATAATATAACCACTAATACTTTTGTGTTACCTACTAGAAAATAAATCCCAGCTTCACACAGAACATTCCACCTCTGAGGAAGAAATGTCCAGGACATACGCAGGACAACGATTCCGGTTCTGCCCCAAGTCATATATAGCCTTGTAGGACTACCCATGCCGATTTCCGCAACGCTTACTCTCAATCGATATCGTTATCTCTAACCCGGGTATTACGGCCGGGCCATCGTTATCCCCAATTATCAATCAATGATCTGGCTACTAGAGATGAAAAAATTTTGATATTACAGAGAAGAAATCACTAGACAGAATATGAGCTCAAAATAATTTCTCGGGAAGGAAGAGTAAAACGAACGAATTATGAAAAAAAAACAACAACAACAATGGCCCTGCTCAGATATTACGCCACGGATCCAACCAAATGAAATTATTTAGAAAAAGATATATTATATTCAATTTATCTCATTTGATCACAACAAAAAGATGGTAACAACATGACTCATTTAACAATAGAATAACGATCCCTATCAATAACACTTTGGCATTTTGGACAAAACAGAATTGAAAAAAAAATGTTTAGGACGGCAGATTATATTCATTTTTACATACTCGAAAGAAAAACAAGACATAAAAATTCTTTTATGCATTGTTTAGTATGAATTCTATGCCTACAAACAAAGTTAAAAGCGATTTAGCCCGTAAATTCAAATCAAGCACAGAGAACACACAGGTAACAAGATGCCTAGAACAGCATTTTCAACAGAAGAACAATGTATTGGACGCTGTGACGTAATGTACAATGAAAGACATTTTTATGCACAAAATATACGAGAGAAAGAGAGAAAAGAAAAACTATTGCCTAGGCATACTAGGTATTGGTAGCCGCACTGGTAACTTCCTCTTTAAAATGTTGACAATTCGTGGTTTGTTGAAAGGATACCTCTCAACTTCCATATTATTCTGAAAAGAGAAGAGGATGATAGATATCCTATGAAAACTGAGAGGAATAGGACACTTACCTCATTTTTAGCACTGGGTGCCTTCGGTTCCTCGAACAACACCGGCATATCGTGTTCCTCAGTTACCTTCTGCGCTTTGCTAGGCTCTTCTTCCAAGATGGGGACATCCATGACACCCGAAGGACCAGGATCCAGACCAATGTCAGGCTGTATGTATTCGATGGACTTGGAGTTTTCAATCGGCACGAATAATGTTGGCAATTTCGAGTCACTCGCCTCTTCCTCTTCGAACTAGAACAAGGAGGGTGAGGATTATTGTGAGAGAAAACTACACAGACTAGTTGCTACCTCAGCAATCTCTGCCTCCTCAACATCGTCGACAAATTCGCCCTGTATAAATGCAGTTTGCTCGGTTATAGGTTCAAGTACCATACCGTCCTCAGACACGTGCACTAACATATTCGTGGAAGGATCGACAAGAATCTTAAAAACAGCTGAATTTAGATTAAAGGGCGTCTTTCGTTATGATAAAAAGAGAAATGGAGAAAATTTGCGACCTGGTCGGATGATTCTCCATTTGTTGCGCCGTCTTGATTCTCTGCCATCAACTCCATGTCAGCTTCCTTCTCAGCTTTTTCAATTTCCTGAACCACAAAAATCTGTGGATGGCATGAAAAGAAGTTAGTTTTCAGAACAAAGAAAAAAAAGGGCGAATTTGACTGGAGGAGTCGCACAAAAGGAATTCTGCTGCACATTTGAGAGCTACAATTCTGACCCATAAGGAAAATCTCTGTCATTTGAATGTGAAACAACGTTTCAAGGCGAGATCTAGTAGAGGTCCTGAGAAGAAATTGAAGCAGCGATGATAAGAAGCTCATCTAGCTAGAGATACAAATAAAATAGTGAAAAAAAAACTCACTTTTGGATCGAATATTGGCTTGAACATCAGCTCATGTTCTCGTTGGCGATGAAGCATCAGATAACATCTACGACTGAACATACGGTAGCACCCTGTGAGAAAATGAGAACAGTCAACATGAATAAATAGATCGAAGCCAATTCAAAATTGTCTACCTAACAACAGAGAAAAAACAACAAAACAAAGAGAAATTTCGTTAAATAGAGGAAAACAAAAAGGAAAACTGTGCTCAGCCAAAATCTATTCAAAGAAATTTAAAAGCATCGTAAAGATCATAAGTGCCATTTCTAACCTGGAACTGTACATTCGTATCTCCTCGTGCCAGCATGAACTACCCTTTCGTGCTCATTTCGAGTCGATAAACTCACAAAACGTTTACCACAATCCCAGGTACAAGCGTATGGTCGTTCCCCTGAAGAAGAAACACCATCATCATAGAATAAGCTTGTGCCCCAACAACTCCGAGTGAAACTACAGTGTCATTGACCAACCTGAAGTATGTTTCCTCTTTATATGCATGTTTAGAGTTCCTGATGTGTTAAAATGGGCATCACAAAAAACACAACTATACGGTCTGTCGCCAGTGTGAGTGCGTATATGGGCCTATAAACAATAACTAGAAGATGACGTGCCAAGTATCTGAGAATCGCAATGTCAGAATGTCAACTTACTTTGATCTTACTTGCATGTTTTAGCATCAATCCACAAACTTGACATTGGACAAGCATGGGAGCTCGAACTGCCCGTGTTCTTCTCTTCTTTATGGGTATTCCAGTAACAACCGATTCGATCACTTCGTCTAGTCTAAAACGCTCAAATTTTCAAGGAATAGAAGAAAAAACTACGGAGTAATTACCGTTTACTTGCCGCAGCCGAGATGGGCGGCTCGATCTGCCCCACTGGTGGAGCGAAATCAACCATTGCGGCCTTTTCGTCCTCATTTTGTCGCGATCGAACATCAGGTTTTGGAACATACTTGTTCCAAACATGCCTTTTCGGTGGTTTGAGATGAGGTCGTGGTGGTCCGACACGCTTCTTAAAAATGAACCAAAGTCTATAGACATATGTATAACAACGTGGAGGACAGTAAAGAGAGGAAGAAAACTGAACTGCAACTATAAAGAAATACCTATTACCGTTCCCATATGCCTTAATTCATGTGCGTTTTTCTGAGCATTATTCACGAAGCTCTTTCCGCAACCATAGCCACAAACAAACGGCGTTTGACCCAAGTGACGTCGAACGTGGTTGAGCATGGGTGTGCGTTGCGTGAACTTCGCACCACAGATCTCACATTCGTACGGCTTTTCGCCAGTGTGAGTGCGCATATGAGCCTAAAGAAGAAAATAGCCTCATAGAACAGTCTCCCTCGGAAGTATTTAGTCTAAACTCCAAAAAATTGAAGATTTTTACCTCTATTTTAGAAGGATGCTTCACCACAACACCACATACTTCGCATTGGACAATAGTGGCCGGTTTCCTGTAAGATAAAAACCATACAGGAAGCCCATTACAAAGATGCTTGCAGACAAAATACAAAAAAAAAGCTTAGAAAACACACCGACGTCCTCGATTCAAGAGCGGATCCAACACTTCTTCTTCAAAGTCAACAACGCCTGAATTTTCTACAGGTATCAGCTCATCCTCTGCGTACTCAATTCCATCCTCTGAAAATAAATGGCTGAGGATGATTCGGTGACGAAAGCTGGTTCTCCGCTCGTTCTGCGGGGGTCAGCCCCTCGAAGCTGGGAGCAACCAAAACCAGCTTTTCTGGAGAATTTGACAAAACTGAACATAGCGCTCGTTCTCGCCGAGGCACTAAACCTAGTAAACGAAAGATCAGTCTCCTGAGTCTTACTCAGGAGCACTACAGAACTGCGCCAGCTGTTTATGAAAAAAGTAAAGGATTCAGGTTGCAAACATATTTCTATAGTATCAGAACATTCTTAGAGCTGTTGGAAAAGTTTTGGTTGCACATCAATACCTGAAGAAGGTACCGAAGAAAAAGGGAGTTTGAATTTCGGAGCCATAATTTACGCACTCGTAATGAATTGGTTAGAAATAACACTAAAAAATTCTGAATGTCAAAGAAAATTCAATCATAATTATGAGCGGTCACCAAACCAAGGTGACAAAGGTAAAGAAAAGGTAATAAATGAAGAAAGATTAACTTACCATCAACGTATCTCGCAGGAACTGCTTCAAGAGGAAGTTGTGCATCCAGCTGGTTGACCTCTTCGATCGGGATGACCTCGTCTTGAGCATATCTGAAGAACACATATAAACTGAGCTCCATAAGACCATTAAGTGATAAAACGTACTCATACGGTTGTTCTCCATAGATAATGTCTCCCTCGTTCACGAAAGCCTCTAGTTCAATCTGAACACAAATTACTAAACAAGAACCCATTGTGCGAAGACAATGAATAAACCTGCTCCTCTTCAGGGATCCCCTCGAGTGTAACAGCCTCCTCTGGCCATTCCTGATAAACTTCCTCTGGGACAATTATGTCACCGATGTCGCCGACAAAGACCACAGAGCTTGGATCGACACTTTCAACGTCAATGCCTTCCTGAAAGCCATACGGGTGAGAGAGAAAGGTAACAGTGTTATAAGGGGAAAAACAATAGAACTTTATAAATAAGAAAACCTCCGCTAGAACCGCCTCTTCGGCAACTTCGGGCGGTAAATACGCCCTCGACAAGTCATTTGCATCCATTATGTTCATACCTTAACAAAATACAAATGGAAAAAAATATTTTTTCTCAGAAATGATGGACAACTTACCTCATTACATATTTCTATATGACGAATCGTAAGTGAAATTACTGTAGCAGTTTATTTTACGCTAATTATTAGAAAACCGAAAGTGCAAAACTTTTGCCGAAAATTAAACGATAGCGTACGCAGTCCGCAAAAGTGCGCATTTTTGCATGTGCGGTACAGCTCATCCGAATCTGGTGAACTCGTACTCGCACTTTCTGCTGGAATTCGATGGAAATCTTCTGCTTTTTTGTTTTTAGTTCAAAAATTTGGACTAATCCCTGTGATGGTTCAATGTCATCTGTTAGTGATTATCAATTTATTGTGGGAGTCTATGCTGACTATGGTGAGATTACAGCGCTAACTGAAGAGGAGCAGCTCTTTTTTTCTATAAAGGGATCTGTTGTCAATTAAAGTATCAACTTGGTAATCTGCAGTTTTCTCTTTTTTTAAATGGTGCTCTTGCCTTTATGGCTCCTTCCTGGCCCCATATAGGAAACCACTGTCTCCTTGACTGACATTAAAATCCACCGTATGTATGCGAGCATTAGTGGAAACTTTCAGTTTTATACACATATACAGATAATTGGCCGTAATTACGTGCCCAGTTCCTATTGGGGCCACTATTCCAATTGTTCTGCCCCAAAATATCAAAGTCAAAAATTCCTCTAACACTTCGTCTAGGGGGGTTATTTGACATGCTGACATGCTGATCACGAAGATCACACATATCACACTCACTTTGTGCCGTAACCATATTTGGGTAGGGTCACGACAGGGTCAGGGTAAGTTAGCCATCCCACGGAATCACCTGAATTTTTGTTTCCTTTTTTTTGACATGCTGATTACGAATACCACATTTATTTCCAAATTGAAAGCAATTTGAGGTTTTCATATGGAACCCTACCTTAACCTTACCCAAATGGGTGAGTATAATATTTGTGATCATCATACCAAATTACCTCCTTAGACAAAAATTGAGGTGATTCCGTGAGTTGCCTTAGTTGCCCTAACCCTACCATAACCTTACCCAAATGGGGTTACGGCACAGAATGAATGTGATATTCGTGAGGAGCATGTCAAATAACCCCCCTAGACAAAGTTTCAGAAGAATTTTTGGTTTTGAGATTTTGGGCAGAACAAATGTGCCTTTGTGTTTTGTGCTTCATTTTCTTATGATTGTACCAAATGACTACTTTATTGTTATTTGAAGTAAAAGTAACTAAATGGGGGAAATTATTGTGCTGCAATCAGCATCAGCAATGGAAATCCTTGGTCTCACGTACTTCTCTTATCATTCCAATGCTTCTTTCTCTGTTGGACGCAGCCGTCAGTGAATCATAGCTATTTGATGTGCTAGAACAAATGCCATGGTTCTTAATTTCTGCATCCTCGCAACTTTACTTGACAGCGCATCGCATCCCTCAATCAAATCTTTCCAGGTTATCCATGCAGAATTCATGTCAGCATCGTTTTTCTTATTTCGTTCACTTCCTTTTAAGGAAAAAGGACAGTTGTTCCCGCTTTTGGTGTAAATTCGGGGACATTTAGAAGACCTACGATTTACGGATGTCGGCATCGGCCGCTCAGCCGACATCGTCAGCGGAAGGCCAAGAGGAAAAGGATAAGTCGTTGTTACTGAGGGACAGTGATGCCGCTCCGGAACGACCACTGGACATCGAGCGCCTTCGTCGATGTATCATCGAGTTCGTGGTGAGACTTCGCAATCTATAACAATCCTGGAGAAAGTATTTCTGGGATATCTTTCGGTTCTAGTCAAAGAAACATTAACTTTAGCATGAAAACTTCCTCGAAGTGGTTTTCTGGCAAATGCAAACAGCTAACAAGGATTTCGATGAAATGCTCGGTGTCCAAGCTGTGGTTCTGCTAAACAAGATGGACGAGGTTGGTTTTTTATCTACTGACAGGAAAGGATTCAACAATCACGTTTGTTGTTAAATTGAAGTCTTCAATTAATTTTTTCTCTCTCGCTTTCAAACATAGAAGATTTGTGACCTGTGCCTAGTGAGCAACTATGAGTTCCTTTCTAGTAATTGACGCCAAGAATTCGATTTTTGAGTCCCTATTGCATTTTTGAGCAGCTGCAGGATGCGGATATTTGTAGCAGTTTTCTCATTGTTTGGCTGACCATTAATTTTCCATGAAACACCCAAAAAATTTGAAAGCAAGATAAGCAGGGAATTCCAGAAAGAAAGAGGTGTACTGCTCATGGAACTAGTGACCATTGTTCACGAAGCATCTCTCCAATGGAGACAGGAGTACGAACGTGTTGTTGATGCCATACTGTACTATGCCCATGCGGCTGGTGTGTTGTCCATCAAGTAAGTTGAAAAGGGAATACTTTACTTTTTACAGACGGTTTTTTTTTCATATATTTTACATGTTCAGCATGTGTGTAGAAGGTCTTGCTCTAACCGCTGATTTTACCCTACGAACTATTATGGATCCACAGAAATGGACGTTTATTGAGGAGAATATCCCGTTGATGGATTACAAGGGAGTGAGAAGTTTATTCAAGTAGGTGTAATGATTTTTTTTTCACTTTTTTCCCTTCAATCATCCTTTTCTCTGAATTTTTCTTTTTACCCGTTCAGTAAGCTTGCTAATCCATGTTCTTATCTCTTCATTGTCAAACGCATACATATCCTGATAGACTCGAAGACGTTAGTGCCCATTTTCTTCAACCCTCCATTATTTGTTGTGAACTAAAACTAGAATCCAATTATTCGTCTCAGAAAATCATACCTTTTATGGTTTAGTCATCATTCTTTCCATTTTTGATTCATCCTATACCTAACCAGCTGGACCTCTTCAGTTTTTGATCCAGAAATGAATTTGAAATTTAGATTCTGAGTGATTACTTGTGATTTTCGGTTTTTTCTTCACTGCATTTTCCACTTTGCGTTCTCCAGCGCCCTTTTGCTGTACTTTCAGATGCTTGATCTACCAACAGTTCAACAGTATTCCTGCACAGCTGTCTCCTGAGCAAAGGCGGCAATTACTCCCAGCAGAACGAGTGAGTTAATCAGATTCACTACCATTTTGCTATTGTAATCTGTTACAGTCTTGTTTTTCAGATTCTTCTGAAAATACTGGATCCTGATCTCAATGTTATCCCTCCTATTTTCACTTTAACTGAGCTGAGCAGAGGAATTCTGAAGCGGGCATATATGTTTCCAGTAAGTTTTTTTTCTGGAACTAGCGTTTATTCTGCTTGGAGTGCTCCTGTAGCCTGCAATATTTTCAGCGTTTAGCTCATAGGTTATCTGAGCTAATAATGTATTTTCGTGCTGTCGCAGAGCTAAGTTATGTTATTGGAAGGTGCTTTCTTTTTCCTTTACCTGCGCATCCATCGTTTGCTGCTTCTGCAGCTTCTTGTCGGATAGATCATTTAACTACGCAGATTAGGTGGGTGGATTTTGTTCTATTTTTGCACTTTGTCAAACTTTTTAGTTTGCATGAAAATCGAACTTTAAATCCATGTTATCTTAGCATTTGCATTTTCTTATCGATGTAAATATACCCTATCTTTTCCTTACTTTTATACTTGTTTTACTTCACATATTTTTCCGTCCTTAATATTTCTACGTTCTATTCCTTGATCACATTGAGTATTCCACTCCAATTTGAGTCACCGAGCGCCTTACCTACCGTACAAAGCTGAGCTTCGAGCCCCACAGACCTATTTGTTGTACACAGTTATCAGGCAACCGCGAGGAAAGGAGGTCTTATCGGTAATTTCCTTGGATTTTCGAATAATTCTCTAATTTTCTCCATCTGCCTTCCAGTAAGCCTTCATCTAGGGCCTTCTTCGCCAAGTGACTCATGGCAGAACTCAGTGGGACGAGATTTTATCTGTGCTCATCAGCGAAACCATGGCTGAGGTACGACTTGAATCAAATGAAATTAACCTTATTATTATTGTAATATCCTTTTTAAAGGTTCAAAAACTACCAGAGGAGGTGGAGATACCTCGATACCAATGGGAAAATCTCATGAGCATCATTATGTATGGTATCACACAGAAGCACATGTATGGTTTTTATAGATTCTTCCAGATTTTTCGAGGAGAATTCGAAGTTATCCATTTAGAAACCTAAGCCGGTTACTGAGCCTCTTGTCAAATGTCCTAGTGAAAACGGGGTATCGAAGAGCACGCGACGAGGTGATGTGGATAATGCTGCAAATTGCTGGAACATTCCAGCCACATCTACAGAAGGAGCAGGTGGAAGAAATGGCCAGACTCTACAATGTAAGGAGAGGTTTTCTAGCATATTATGCGTTTGAGCCATGGCGATTTATGCTCCCTGTGTTCAGCTACTCTTCAGCGACGATGTCGTGTGGACTGGTGCCTCAGACCATCCGTCACAGTTGGTCAGGTTCCTAGCTGCTGCTTGTATGTGGAATATCCTAGATGGATCGGTTCGTTGCATTATAGCTTTTGAATTTCTCCCATATTCACTAGTCAGAAGATTCTCTAAGTGTTGCAGTTGCTTCTTAAAGAGCGCCTCTGCGCCAGATATGCAGCGGTATTTCTCTTTCGACCTGTCTTAATTGCAGTCGCAAGCGCACACGATCAGCTCGTTAGTGCTATATTGTTTTCTTCGTTAAGGAAGGGCTCCCACCCCCAAGTGAATGCCTGGCTACCCAAATCGAGTTTGTTCGGTCAAATACTGGTCCGCCAGATGAAGCAATGCAAGCAGTTCTGGATAATGCTTGTAAGCTCATTATCTCTCCGCGACCTCTGTTTGCGCTGTGTCTAAAATAAGTTGTTTTGAATATTTTTCTCAGGAAAATTTTTCCTTTTCTAGTTCGTCACGAGTCTCCCATATCTCGCAACGTGCATGCTATTTTCCAACAACGGCTAGATGGACAACCGACTGACGAACCCCATATTTTGCCGTATGGAAGAGCTGCTAATAATAAACTGGATGCTTTCGATATGCAGGTTAGCGTGTTTTTGTCAAATTAACGTAGCTTTTTTTCTTGTTCCTTTTGTTAAAAATGTGTGGATACCTCTGGAATAGTTTTCAGTAGTAGTTGAAATGACTTTTAGTTCTTGGATGCTTTGACTTTGAGAGCAAAGATCAATCTTCTCATCTCAACTTGTTTCGTATCACTTCATAAGGTGGATCGGCTTCCGAGTCCTGCTTGTGTCGGTGGGTTGATTTTTTTGCTTATTGGGACCTTTTGCTTTTGGTTTTTTTTCTAAATCACGGAAGGATCACAAGTTTGCGCGTTGCAGAGACTTGTGCAAGAATCCTGACATCGATAGAGTTCGATTATGGGCTCACGAATTTTATTGCCATCTTGAACAGGTCTATAACGGCAGCCCTCTCACCTGCGCCTGCTGATGGCTTGAATCATAAGGATCAGTGTTACATGCTGCTGGATTTGTTGTGCTACAGGTGTTTTTTTTACATTGATAACTTTACAACTTACTTTACTAAATTATTTACTTAACTTTGCTCTCGATGAAGGTTGGTTTAAGAGGTATAAGATAGTTGCCTTCCAGGTTACCATCGATCCCAATGAACTTCCGTGCAGCGATGTCACACACGCATGATCCAACACCGGCGGGATTGCGGTTATGCATGACTATACACAGTGCGATGGCCCAACAGGTAGGCATAAATCTGATCATTTTCTGTTACAGTCTGTTTCAACCGCGATATAGTTAAGTATTCGTGCGGATTGCCTGTTTCTCCCTTCGCTCTCTCCAATTTCTGCGCTCTTTTCCCCGCTGTCCTTCTCTTTGCTGCTTCGACAACTATTTTCCCAGTTAAACAGTTTATGTAAAAGTTACATCTACGATGCTGCCTTTTAAATTGAATTTTGAAAGACAAGGTATTGGTTTCTTGGGCTGGAATGGCTTATATTTACTTCCGAGTATTATTTTTGAGCTTTCTGGTTAGTATTGCAACCACATCTCAAAATATTTGTCCTTCAGCACGTTGCTTCCAACCATGGTCTCTATTCTGCCATGGAGCACACCCTGATGCGTCAATGGGCATGGAATTTGCTGCCAGATACCATAAGCCTTGCTCATTTGTTCGTGGGTGAGAAATTTTTTGAGTCCTTTTTTCAAATTTGGCTTTTCATCCTTTTTGTATTCCAATTCATCATCTACAGATAACGCATTCGGAAATACGTTGCTGAATTTGAACTCATGGCTGGTTTATAATCCTATGGATAATTCGAGAGCGGGAAGGCTTGTCATTTGCCCTGAGGTGCTTTATATCTACTTTTAGATGTTTTATTTATTTAGTTTCTCCTGTAAATTTCAAGTTTTTTAAGATTGTCCGAATGTTGTTGATAACTATGATGAGGGCCATGAAAATCATGGGTATGTTTGTCTTCTTTTGATTCGCAGAATTTGAATTTAAAAGCCTGAAACTACAGGAATTGAAAGTGATCCCGAGTTGATGCGTATCAACCAGATCTACACGTGGGCGCCGAGTCAGGTATGTTGTTACTGCGTTGTTTTTCCTTGTTACATCGTTATTGAACAATTATTTTTTTTCCGCCACGCTTAAATGCTGAAAAAAGATATCAGTGAGGACTCTTTATGCCTGCTGAAGCATCAAATACGCTCTCATTGTCATTGGAAAAATCGGCAACTTTCAGCTTTCCTCGCTACCATTAACTGCTCAGCGGACTGCAATCACTCTTGAGGAAGATCCAGCGAAAGCGGAGGCTTTCCAGGTATTTTTTTCTCAAGATTTATCCCTGTCGTCTAGAAATATCAGAGTTTTTCCTGCCACTTCATTTTCCTTTTGTTTTAGCGGGAAGTCCACACCGACTTTATGCAAATGCGAGGACAGCCCGAGATGTCATGGATGGAGTACATGTCCATGCCGTCGCGGCAACCAACGATTCTTTGTGTTATCTTTCGCTACCTTATAGAAAGTCCTCCTGAGCATCAGATGCTGTCACCGGTGATCTACCAGTAAGTTTTTGGAGACCTATTTTTCGTGACACTCTATTCCATGACAGTATGTTGCAGAATTCTTGATCGTCAGACCTGTCGTGAGCATGTTCTAGCTGTAAATGCACTCACGGATTACATAATTTCTCAATGCAGTGCCGAGAAGAACTCGGAGGAGTTTTTACCCATGGTAAGTAAGAGTGATTTCTACCTAAGCTAGTTTGCCTTGAGATTTTGTTTCATCTTACTCCAATTCTTGTTTTGACATCCATTTGACGTATGCTTCATATGATACGACGTTTCTGTGTGTTTCTGAAGGTTTTTGCATTTATTATATTTGAGACGTAGATAGTTTCGCTTTTTTTTAGATGATTAGAGTCCTTAATATGATGGTTTTCCATCGCCATGTCATGACATTTGACCGACTATTGTTGTCTCTAGTTCTTCATCCGGCTACGGATCATGCCAGTCAGATAGCAATGGTCATTGTACAGGTCAGTTCCCCAGTAGTGCTCTCAGAACCTGTTTGTTTCCTTATTTTAAACGGTTCATTTCTTCTTTGTCAGTGCTGAAGATAGCAATGTTTCCCTTCGTTTTTATTCATTGTGAACCGCGTTCATGCTCAATTTTTAGGCTCTTCTGAATTGCACGGAAATAAACGAGCGGATTGATTTCTATTGCCGATACATTCCTAAACGTGACGTGGATGCCCCTGAGCACTTCCGGCGTCTTGCGGAATACCACAGGGTCTGTACGAGTTAGATTTATAGTCCATTCACCCGATAGTCGTCGTTGGGAGAAACATCATTGACTGAGATGCAGTCGTTTTCAATTAATATGAAGCATGTCTGGTAGTGCACAATCGCACCACTTACCACCAGTCTGTGAATGCACCAATACCGACTCCTTTCTGAATGATCTATATGATTGATTTCACAAGTTCATTATATTTTTCAGAAATTCCCTGAGATGACATTCGCCGAGATGGCGAATAGACCCCCAATGATGGCTGAGATGGTCAACCCGAGAGCACACTATCCGATATACTATGGAAGTCTGATTGAGCGGCTGCTGCCAGTAAGTGATAATTTTTCTATTTCCCTGTTTTACCCTAGAGGTAGTGTTTCACCTCAGAATATTTTCGATATTTTTAAACGATGAGAGTGTTGGGGAGACACTGAGCATAGTTGCATGCACGATTTCTCACCAAATTGCAGAGAAATAACTCGTTTTTGAGCGCTTTTTTTGGAGAACTTGGAACCTCTGAGACATCTTCTACGAGGCCCCTGGAGCTGGTGATTTTGATCGTTGCTGCATGGTTCTCTATTGTGGCAGATGTCACAATGGCTCCCCGAATGCTTCAGAGAAGGAGCGCAAAAACGTTTTCACTATAATTTTGTGAGGAATCATGTATATTATTGTGATGAGCATCTCCTGATGATTATTTCTACTTAAAAATCTCAAAAATTATCCTATGGTGTGCTACTCACACATTTATATCTTCCGTTTTCTCATGGCCTTTTTGTAGATCCTCGATTTTACTCTGGCGCGTGCCCTAGAGTTGCAAGTAGACAACATTTTCTCGACGATATTAACTACTTGTGGACCAATTTACAAGTTCCATCGTGAGTTTTCACTTTGTTTCAGAAACACCCCATTAAAGTTTGACAATTTTTTTTTCATTCCGCCTTGCAAGCGGTCAGATAAGTCCTCTAACTTGGTTAATGTAATGCTGTAAAGGTTTTACCTGCTCTAAACTCTCCTTTCCCTATTTTGTCCTTTTCTCTATATTGATGTTTTCCAAAGGGGTTAACACTAGATTTTATTCCTGAATCAGGACAGCCTTGATGAGAGACGGAGGCCCTTAAAAACTTGTAATTGTTCGCTGTGCAAACAGAACGTCATTTCTAGAGGCGCAGTTCAAAAGAAAAATTAAGCGGGTTCAAGGGAAGCATTCAGCTATTCTTTTTTACTCCGGACAGTGTTTTCTCTCTGTTTCCTCGCCACTTTTCTCTCTTCATAAAGTGTTCAACTACTGAAGAAAAGCTTATTAGCATTGGATTAGCTCGTATATGAGCTTCTTTCATGTAGTGGTGTTCATGATACTCTCACATGGCCGATTGTCTAATTTGCGTTTCCTTTTAGCGTATCCAATCACATTCCTGTACACAATTCTATTCTGCATGCATGAACAGCTTGGACATCACCCGAGGGCTCGACAGTTTGTGCTAGCGATTCTTTGTCAGGGTAAGCTGGTACCTAGAATGGTTGATCTCGTCTAGATTTGCCTAAATATTAACATCACCTCCTTCAAATGCTGGGAGTTTTAGGTGATCAAAGTTCGCTAACGCAGTCATTCATCAACGATAATCACCAAAGAGTTTACTCATTCGAGGAACTGGTATATGAATTAGCGGACAGGATTATAACCTGCAGCGAATTCATACTCACGTGAGTTTATGCAATTTGCAATATGATTTTGGTGGTTTTTTTTCGAAAATAGATTCGGATTCAAACTCCAATGTAAAGAAGAATAAACGAAAAAACCCCAAGTAGCAGGATACAGAAATTTGGAATAAACGAATAAACCTTTCTTTTTTATATGTCACCTTCTCCTTTATCTTCTTTCACTGAATTTTTATTCATATTCCAAATTTTTTATTTTTTTTCTCATTTGATCACAAAAGATTTTCATTGCTTTGTTTTGTTTTCTAGCTTTTCCGACCATTTTACTTTAGTCCACCATCTTATGTTGCACCTGACTGGAGATTTGCTGAGTATCCGCCAGCCGCGCAGGCTCTCTACCTGGCTTGTATTGAGCTGCTTGCCAGCCCCCACACACCGGAGGTGATTTCCAGACAAACCATTAAATGTAGCTTCTGACTCCTCATAGTTCCAGTTTTCTCCCCAACTCTTTATATTTTTCCTTCTCATTTCCATCTATATTTAGCACATTGTGCCGGCGATGATCAATCTACTCGTGAGCTCCAGAGCACAACCTCCAAGACCTTATCTGATGCTGAATGCCATCGCATTACTTCTTACGGCTCTGCCAGAAGCGTACTGTAGAGTGCTACAGAATGAATTCTTAGCTGTAATCGACAGCGGGGTCTTGGCGGGTTGGTGGTTTATCGATCCTCTTTTTCTTCGTAGTGAGTGCTCCGAGAAAGATTTTGATTGCAGAAATGACGTTTGAAGAAATTGTGTTTGATGAGTTCGAGGAACGACAACTACTACAAATGGCCAGCCGCCCACTTATCGTAAATGTTGTGGCGCAAGCTTATTGGTATCATAGTAATTTGGTGAGTTCATCTGTTTTTAGAGGTTCGTTGAGTTAATGAGTTCGGTGCTGGTTCTTTTCTCCAAATCAGTGTGAATTCATCTGTTACATTTGTTTGATATTTCTTTACTTTTTACATGAAGTTCCGGAACTTATTGTGGTTTTTGTGAAAATCTTACTCAGTCTTGACATCATCTACAGGTCCACACCAACAGTAAATGAATCTCGACCTCTATATCAACTTCTTGTCCTTATTCCGAGTGAATCAATTCCAAAGTTATTTTAAATTTTCACATTACTATTGTCTGTTGAGCCTTCATTGTCGTTTCTCCAGTTAAAATGCAACCCTAACTCGCTGTGGTCGTTACTAGTAGTCGCATGTGTTGGTAGTAATACAACTGAAAATTACGTTGCAGACATCGTTGTCAAAGTTGATATCCACGTTCGCTGGTGAAGTATGCAGCCGAGCGAATACGGAAAATGATTTATGGTATGCTCTGAGGCTTGTCGTGCCACTTCTTCAAAGGTGCTATGATTGGAGGGAGAAGGTCAAGCATGAAGAGGTGAGAGGTGTTATTTTTTTTAATAAGGCTGCATGAAAAGTCGAACATGATTCACTATTGTCTCTGGCTTCTCATCTTTTGCAAGGGCGGATCAGGAATGAGTACATAGTGCAGTAAAAATACGTACCACAAAAGAAGAAGGCTTCGGTTGCACCCCTGTCCAACCAAGCAATCCATCCCTTCGGGGTCGGTAAATTGGTACCAGAGGAGTCTGGTGGGAGCAAAGACTTGGTACATCCCTCCTCCCCCCCCTTTCCACAACTAAGTGTAGTTATAGGGCTCATACGCATTCAATGTCTCTACGATTCTCAGATGAAGTCGAATGCGTGGCGCATCCCACGAACGGAATTGATTAACACCGACCACATTATCCTTTATCCTATAAAACCTTTACACTAAATTCCGTGTTTCAGAGCTTAAAAGTTGTCAGCATACTATACACAAAAATTGGTGATATTACGGAACGCTACGGTGATATTCTACATGGGGTTAGTGATCGTTTTTTTAATACTCTGCTCGTTTTCTCAATATACTCCTATTTTACAGTGGAGTCGAATTGTTTTCAGGATGAACTATGTGATCTACTTTACTATTTCAAATACATGTTTGTTGGCGATTTCTTGAGAAAAGAGGCTGAAGCGGCTTTTCCGAGGTAGGTGTTTCTTCCTGAATGAAGCAGCTAAGTTTTATCGTTCTGGCAAAGGGATATTCCACATTATAAGTTTTCGGTTCTCCATTAAATTTCCAAATGCACTGCCGAATTGGTGAATTTAAGATTAAAATTGCGAAAGTTTTTCAAACCACTCTATACCGGTCATAATTCACCAATTTTTTTTGCAGTCACTCTCGGCTAATACTTCTTATCTGCAGTTTTTTGAAAACGTTGATGTAACATTTTCCTCAGATTTCCTCCAAGGATGCGAGAGCGGCTGAAGTTCTATACTTCGTTCTCGTCAAATAAAGAAAAAGATGAAGACTGTGCGGCGAAAATGAGCTCTGTGAGCCGACCAGATTTGGCTACGCTGCTGAAGACATCCCGAGCGAACGCCCCTGACCGACCAGCTGACGCGCATACAACTAGCAGTGCTGGGGAGCATTAGCTTTGTAGATTTGTTTACGTGTAGTTATCTTCGTACATCAGTGATCTCCTTGTTAGGATAGTCTGTTAACTTATATTTTCTACAACTTTTATTTTTTTTCACAGTGTAAAGTTTATTAAATTCATCAGTTTAGCGGTGTTGTGCAGTACGGATAATCTCACTTGTACATACTGTCAAAATGAAATAAAGTTCGTCCCAGGTTGTACTCATATTTCGTGGAAATGGTGGTCATCCTTCTTTTATATCGATTATAAGAGTTCTTCGATCGTTTTGGAGAAAATTTCGCATTTGAAACGTCAAATAGATGTTTTTGAAACCCGTTTAAGATGGAGCATCAGCCGTCCACATCGTCTTCACCAACGCGATCGTGGGCAAAGAGGCTGGCTGAGCTGAAGGCATGCCCATGGTAAGGTTCACTAATGCACTCACTCTTAAATACGTCACAACAAGTCTGCCCACTCGCGATTTTCTTTGTCATGTGAGCGCTTTCAACTGAACGATTCCTTACGAAATAAATCCTCCTTCGGGAACATTCTATTCATTAGGGTAACAATCTTCTTGCTCTGATAACTGTGCAGCACCAACGCAGCCCGAACGGCGTGATGGTTCGAGTAGAAACCCTAGCAGCAACTGTTCCCAGTTGCTGCCATCTTCCCCTCCATCGCTGCCATCCCTCAGTAATTGCTGCTAAAGGGACGAAAGCTTTGGCAGCAATAGCTACCATCCCTCAACAATTGCTACTAAAGGGGCGAAAGTCTGGCCAGCAATCGAGGGGAGGATGGCAGCAACTGGGAACAGCTGCTGCTAGGGTTTCTATTCGAACCATCACGCCGTTCGGGCTGCGTTCGTGCTGCACAGTTATCAGAGTGGTAATGATGGATACTTTCTTATCGTCCATAGAAATAGCGATGCTGTCATCGTAAGGTATATAGTTGCTAGGAGCATCGACGGCTAGCTGTGATCTCTCGTTTGACCATGGTCTTAGTGATCTGATCCCAACGCGCTGCTTTTTCCCGCCATTCCTGGACGTGTCAGAGATTTTCATCGATTTTCAAGCCAATCATGAGTTGGTTTTTATTGGACCATTCTAGGATTTTATTTATTGTTGTTATTAGTTGGTCTTATTTATGAGATCTACTAGAAGGCCAACAGAACCAACAATTCTCACAATCAGATTCACAGCTGGTTTGAGGATATATGTGTTTAATAGTGATATCTGCTTATATTGAGGGCATACATTGAGAGCCAGTTGAATTGCGCATGGATTCAGTTAACGAAGCTTATCTATCAGATCCAATTGGATGGATGCCTGGCTTTCAAAAGCGTATGGATCCCAGGTTATGAGACGCTTACAGGGTGTTTTTCCGGGAGTAAAGATCGGTGCAATTGCGGACCCAGTACAAAGGCCACGTGCGAATTGCTGGAACCTCCGCTTTCACATAGTCTTTCAACTGAGAATTTGATCTATTGGAATGGATCAGATCGCGCGCGATGTTTACTCCAAGGTGAATGCCCTGTACCACCCGCGCGCGTGAGGCCGTGAGGGTAAGACAATGTATAAAGTTATTCATGCTTGCGGCGCGTCAAAGTTTACGCGCCGATACACAGTGCAAAGGAGAGAGGTAGAAGACAAATCCTGGCAGATCAGCAATGTTCCTAGTTTCGCCGTTGCGACTGCCGCGCGAACGAACCACGTTTCCATTTTCGCCGCTTTGGGTAGGCGCGAAAACTTCGTGGAGTTTTGTCTAGGCGCGTAAACTTTGACGCGCCGCAAGCATGAATAACTTTTATAAGAAGCTATAATTCCCAGTCCTTTCCTAGGTCCGGTAGTTCATCTTTGATCTAAGATGATTATTTAGGTGCTAAAGTATTCTTCATCTGTTCCTTCCCTAGTTCAAAAGGGCAAAACAGTCTGACGCTGGCGCGTGCGGGTGGTAGATGGATTCGGAGTAGATGTGGTTTCCATGTTTCTTATCACTTTGCGATCTTGATTAGATCTGACGCTAAACATCATCCCTGAGCAAAGTCAGCACCAAATTGAAATAATTTTGCTGGAAAGGAGGGGTGGAATGTTCGAAGCTTCATGATTTTTGACAAAGTTTCACTTCCGGTATCTTTACCCTTTCTCAATGGACCCTTTACGCTTGCTTTCTGTTTTTCATTTCATTCCATTTTCAAGTGTTGCAGGTACTGGGGCGATCTATCGTGGAGGAATGCCGAGAAGCTGCTAATGCTGTGTGAAGAAGGATCATTTTTGGTGAGGGACAGTCACAGTGATAACCACCTTTTCACTGTTAGCTATAGGCACGAAGGTTTGTGGTGTACCTTAATTTTCAAATTTTCCCCAGAATTCTGTTTATTGTTTGAATTGGAGTATTTTGTAAAAGCATATAGTGCATTCCAAATGGTGTCGAATTAAGATAGGGTCTTGCACTCACGGGTGGAAATTAGCGGCCAGTTTGCGCACCTCGGTGGTCCACTCTCGTTAGAGCGATCTGAAAGCGTCGTCGAGCTGTTGAAGCATGCAGTTCAAGTGGGTTTAGTCTGTCGTCATAGCTCCTTTCCTCTTTCTGTCTGCTGAATAATGAGCTTTTCTAGATATCCTTCAGCAGAGAACGCGATATCCTCATTCATCGACGAGGCGCTGAAGCTGAAGCGTCTGGAATTCACCTACGATATCCACTGTCACGAATTCAGCTACTTCCACGATTACAGTACCTGTGTCGTCTGAAGATTAGGCTATTGGCACGAGCTGACAGGTTATCCACATTACCGTTACCGCCACCGTTGTTAGCATATGTGTCTGATCCGAAGTTTTTGATACCGAATATCAAAGAATGCCTGAAGTATCTGGAAGACAGGAAACAAAGGCTTGGGTTGAGCTAATACCAACGTTAAGTGCAGGATTCGTTCACTGGCTAAGTAGTTGTGTGCGTTAAAGTTGGAAAGATGTTGGCGTAGAGCTTTCTAGCTGCAAGCTTGTTTTCTTTCATTGCTCCTCTCTCATTCCGTTCAAATTCGCACTCGTTTCAAAGCTTCTGTATCCCGTTCCCATTTTGAATGTTGAGTTTTCCTATTCCTACAATGCTTCTTAGTCTTTCTTTATGTATAGTTAAAATATGGCTAACTACAACTAACTTTTAGTCTTGAGGAAAACGGTTTGTGAGATATTTCTTCGTTTTCCCTAGTCTGTCATGCGTATTCCTTTTCAAAAACGACAATAGTCCAGTACTTATGCCTATGATCTGCATTTCCCGCTCGCCTTTCCGAATACGGCACTATTTCTCGCGTTCTCTCCTTCTCTAATATCTTCACAACTATGTTTACCAGTGAAACACACTATCGCCTTCCCTTCCGTGGATTTTTATGTTTATTCCACCTTTGAACCCTTTTTGTGATGAGAACGCAACGCTCTATCTCTACTCTTGAGTATCATTCGGAATGGTATCAAGGGAAATTACCCAACAAGACAAAAGCTGTGGATTGTTCCACTCTTTCATCGAAATTTGCTTCAAAGTACGCTTTGATCTGATCATTACTGACTTCTTTGTGGACACCTTTGTTTCTTTTCTATTTAATAGTCTTTACGACTCTAAATACATCGAATAGTGATTGCTGCAACGTTCAAGTGTTGTTTTTAAGCCTAAAGGCTCCTTAATTCAATTCCCAAATTTGCTACATTTCCATCTGTTTTGTTTTTAATTTTTGTAGGTAATTTTGTCGCATCTGATCGGCTACTTTAACCATCAATTTTTTCTAACTTTGAATCAGTCATATCATTAGTAAATTAGCTTAACAAAGCTTTTGTTATGTTCTTTGTACGGGTTGGATCCTTTTTTTGCGTCTCCGCTATCTTACTGCCTTGCAAATATTTAGCCGTTCTTGTTTTAAAATTTCCGAATGCTTGAATCTCAAATAAACTCGTTCTTCATCTGTTTCATGTTGTAAATTTTTATGGCTGTCTTGGACGAATGTATTCTTCGGAAAACTTGCGATGTGATAGTAGTTATTTACGGTTGTGTGAATTATGTGAAGAAGGTTATAGGTTAATGTACTTGTATGGCGACGATTTTCGCGCTTAGTTCAGGTGCTTTGCCATCGGCAATCGCTGTGTTTCGAATGTCAGGTGAGGTTTGTCAGGTTTGTGGACTACTTGAACGCTTTTTTTTTCGAAAATGCCCGTCTACTCATACCATGGCCCATTGTGTACAAAATCGTCTCTCGTACAAATTAGCTGTAAGAAGGGCTCATTGCGGCAAGTGCGGAGCAAGCTCAGGGCCCGGATGAGTCACGGAAGGCTGCGTAGTCTCAAAGTATCGCTACCCATAGGTAGCAGCTGGGTATAAACAATGCCACGTATGGGCGAACGTGAAGGATGACGGGTAAGGGCTGAGTTTAAAGGGTGCGTCAACGCGTTTACCATGGATAATGTCAGTGTTGCATCCGGGTCTTAGATCAGCTGGGAATGTTTCGCTTAGAAGGAAAAGTCCATAGAAAATGAATGGATGGATACATTTGCGAGGAGAGCATAATTGTCATGCTGTGTAATAGCATGACAGATCCGTTCAACTACGAAAAACGAGGGTTTGGAAGTGAGCAACAGGAAATCTACTTTGGTCCAGCGACAAGGTAGGGTTAGAGACTCTGACCAGGATTGGTATGCATTTTTGGGATTACCCAGGGTAAAAGTATTGATGTATGCACTCAAGACTACCGTTTGCTCTGCGCCCGTCAACACGGTTACGCATACGTGACGTTGTCTATGCCCTGCTGCTACCCAGAGGTAATCATACCACTGGGTATGAGCTTACCCATATTTTCGATCATGCATTAGTGCTTACAGAACTCAACGGCGATCAAATATAACGTCCGGGTGCATCATAGGAAGGGTAAGGTTATAGTCTCATATAGATGACTGCGGCTACCCTTTGGTACCAGCTGGGTATAGATAACCTCATGTATGTGGTTGGATGCGAGGTAAAGAGTTAATTTGGGTACTTGGAGGCGTTTGCCATGAGTGATCCCAGTGAGAATCCGAGACCAGGACATGGATGCATTGTTGAGATTGCCCAGGGTGAACGTATTGACGTCAGTGCCAACGATGGGTAAATTTTTGTATGTTATTAACATGTTTACCCTGGTTAATCTCATTGGTACTTGCGGCCCCAAGAGACCGCATGATGTTTCATTATGGCAGTGGCCTTCATGGATGCAGAATCGTGCTCCCATCCTCTGTATTTCTTTTTCTCTCTGAGATTTACCGGATCATATCTGCTGTTCGATTATAGGTAAGCGATCCTTACCTGTGTTACGTGAGATTACCCGAAAAAAGAACTGGACACCGAGGCAAATGAGGTATACGAAGATTTTCACGAAAAACGACGAAATACTGGATACCGCTATGGCTGTATATCTGCCAGGTAAAATTTCTTTTATTTTTGTGATCGTTCTCTGCGTTTTTGGTTCAAATTTGATACCTTAAAGGATTGTGATGCTTCATAAAGCATGCATTAATAAGCAGATATGTAGGGAAGTTTCTGCATGGAGTTGAACCTTAATGTGACTACTAATTCTAGACACAGCGGGCAGTACGGACAGTTACCACGTCAGATTTGTCATTAACCTTCTTCAAAATTCATGGTTGCCTCGGAGAAATTCGAGCAGATTACATGTGCTTTCGAGCAGATCTCGCTTATTTTTCTCCGAAATATTTCCCGATTTCGCCTGGAAAATACACGTAAATCCTCGGGAAATAAGCGAAATCTACTCGAATTTTTCCACCTGAGGATCACTGAAATGGAAGAAATTCTGTAACATTGGGTGGAGACGCAACACCAAGTCATTTTTTAGAGACAGCCATAAACTTATGGGGAGGTCGTTAACTGGGTCCACTTGAGTTTTCGCTGGCTATTGCCCTTCCAGATAACAGTAGCTGCGTTTAGGGAAACACCACAAATTATTGATGTCTACTTAAGGCCCGTCTACGTTTACTGGCGAGGATACCGCTGAAATGTATGTCCATGGCAGTCGAGCAGTAGCGGATGCGTTGGCTGAGCGGCTGGCAGGTTTTGAGGGAGTACGACAGGCCACTAGAGGAGAATTTACAAAGAGGTATTCTTATAGTTTTCCTATCTTTTCTCCTAAACGCTAAGCCTTTTTCTTCTATTTCTTCTGGCCTGTTTATTAATGTGCACCTAGGCTACATAAGAATCTTTCCTTCAGGGCATTCTTCAACGGAAAGATGGATTTTCATGAAGTTCACGGATTACGCAATCTCATATATTCCGAAACTCAACGCCAAAGACAGATGTCTTACGATCAGATGAGGGGTGGAGCCGAAGCTCGACGAATACGGTATTTGACAGTTTTATTGCAGTTGTTTTGCAGTAATTTTAATTGATTTTTCGGGATAACCTCGTGCAATCCTCATGCTGAGTGGTTGTCGCCTCCAATACATTTGAAGCAGAGATTCAATTTTAGGGATCTGCTGCAGGATGCGGTGATGCGAACGTTTGTTCTGATGGATTTTGGTGAACATGTGAGCAGCAGCATCGAGGATTTACGGTATGTTTACTGATTTACTGGCTCCGTGACGTCATATGGCTTGTTTATTAACGATGTTATGCGAAATTATTAGTGTAGGAACTATGTGTCGTATCCTTCCTGATCTCATATGTGAGCAGGTCACTGATTTTTTGTTTCAGTGACCGCATAATTCCAATTCTCGAAGAGGTCATTCGACTTGAAAATCGGGCAAAAGGAGCTGAGATTGTACACAGAGGTCTGCGTGCTGTTATTCTGGGTCGGCCGAACACGGGGAAAAGTAGTCTGATGAATGCCTTAGGTTAGTGGATTTCCTTTTGGGGTGACTGCTCAGTGACCTGGGAGAATTAGCTGCACTGTTGGCAATAGGAGAGTTATTTAGCAGCCTCACCAGTCCAAGTGCAGTAAAAATGCACCGAAAATGTTTTATTTTCCAGCTCAAAGGGACGTGGCCATTGTGTCTGAACGCGCTGGCACGACCAGAGACACTATTGAGGCGAGCTTTCGCACTTTTTCCCGTCTATTTCTGTTTTTCTACCTCAAAAAGAATGACCTCAATTCTTGCTATAGCTCAAAAATTAAGGATCAACCTTTGAAGTTCAAAACCTTTTTTAAATTTTCCTTTCATACTGTTAAAATTAAAAATAAATAAATATCAAGGTAAACAATTCTATCTCACAATGAATTAAACTAATATCACGTCAAGTTAAATTAAAGAAGAACAGTCTTAATAATTATTTTTGAAATCATTTATTCGCGACAATGACCCTTTTCTTAAGTTTATTGGAGACAACCGCTTTCCAAATAATTTTTGGCACTTTTCTTATTAAATATAACGCTAGAACTCAAATATGAGAGATTTTGGACACTGAAAGCACGTTGAGATTTTCGGCAATTAATTCCTTTGAGTAATATCTTTCAGATTCGTTTAAATATAGGCGGAGTACCGATGTCCCTTACGGACACGGCTGGAATTCACGAGACAGCCGATTCGCTAGAAAAAGAAGGCATCGACAGAGCAAAGCGAAAGTATGACTACTGAAGCTTGTACTCCTAATGTTTCGCGCAGCAAGAATGTTCCAGAATCCTGGATGCTGATGTTGTGATCGCTGTTGTCGATGCTAGGGATGCTGACGAAGGAGTGAAGTCTATACTGGAAGAGCTGGAGGTGATAAATCCATCTTTTTTACTGTGAAGGTGCCTCAATTGGCTCGTTTAGGAGCTCACAGAGCTCTCCCTACCAGTGATAATTGTTAGAAACAAGTCTGATCTGACGGAAAACACCACGTTCGCTGAAGTGGAGTCTACTTCACGTCTTGATGTTGTGGACTCCGTCTCCACTTGTGCTCTCAGCAATGAAGGTAAGGAATTTTCTGAGCTGGCATGTATCCGTGAGATTACCAAGGGTAAAGGTATTAGCGCCCACATTTTGTCAGGGTATATTTTGAGTACATCAGTAAATTTACCCTGGGTAACCTCAGTGGCGCGTGCTGGTCATGGAGTTATGGTTACCTTCCAATTATTTTAACATGTTTACCCTAGGAGTTAGTTTTGCCGATTCATTTAAAAAGGAATTATCAGGTGTCCGCTCGTTAATGGAGTCATTAGAACGACTTGTTGAGAATCTGTGCCCTGATGATGGTGGACCGTGCTTGACTGACACGCTCCTGCTAAGGTAAGTAGTCAGTCGCTTCCCTATGGATTGATTGTGTGTGTTGTTTTGCATCGGATTACCGTGGATTCAAAGGTGAACAGCCGAGGAAGTTATGGGTAAATTGTTTTGTCCATGAGGTTAAAAAGAAATCCCTTACCATTACTTGGAAAGCAAGAGTAAATTGGTTGGTCAATGAGGTTAAGAAGGAATCCTTCATCGTTACCTTACCATTCCCTAAAAATGCTATGATAATAAACTTTTATTTACACGAGGATGAGCATGTGCACATGGTGAAAGAGGTGTTGACAACGATCGATGTGCATGATAGGCACTGCGTGCGCCAAATTAGGATAGTCTGTATAGTTGAGTAGCTTGTAGAGTGCGCCCGTGATTTTGTCTGCAATTGCGGCTGCGGCGCGGCGTCTTCCGGCTGATCACCTGGTTTTTCGATTGGAGGACGCTGCTAGATGCGTTTGGTGACTGTAGGAATATGTCAAAAATGGGAAGACCATCATATACGTTTCAGAACTTACAGAGGAAGGTGTAAGGGCGAACCAGCTGACCATTGAGCCAACACCATGTAGCAGTCGTAATTGCGGACGAAGTCACAGACGCACTCTCTAAGCTACACGATTGTATACTAGTTAGTGCGAGCTTTAGTAGTCGAGTTAGCAAACTAACGTCTTAATTGCTAGGAACAGATGAACTGAATTTAATATCCTAATATAGTGCATCTCATTAGAGTTGAGCATTCTTGCGTAGAAGTGGGTCTATTAAATTCCAGCACTGAACGGCATGCAGTACAATTCGTACAGACTCGACGCTTATGTACAACTGCTCTTATACAATGAGCTCCAAACGGCCGTGTGCAAGGGGCGTGCCTGCGGGGCGGCGTGGCACTCGAATTCAGTGCTGCTGGCAGAAGCAGACAACCAGAGCCAGCATGAAGAGCCTCTGCGTCTCTGCCCAGGAGAGGAGCCGCGCCGCCGTCCCGCCCCTTGCCTTCGGCGGTTTGGAGTTTCCTGCATTTATTGTTTTTATTTCTTATCAATATTTTAGAAATAATTTAATACATTCTTGGATGAATACACTCTTTCTTCTCCATTTTCTATGCCTCCGTAGTCCACGGTGGAGCTAACTTTGGAACCGTGATGCCTTCAGTGAGCACTGTTTGCTGATGTTTTCAGCGAAGCTCGCAAGGAACTGGAAAATGCTCTATCTGTCCAAGACTCCGCCCTGTTATGCGATCATCTTCAGCGGGCTCTCGATATATTTGGACAGATGGCTGGTTCCACAGTAAGCGAGCAAATCTTAGACGATCTCTTCAAGCAGTTTTGTATAGGGAAATGATAGGAGTGCACTTATAAATATTGGTGTTGTTGTTTACAGTTAGGTTATTAGGGCCTTTACCGAGAGTTTCCTTATTAGGTAACTTTTACTTTTCTGCGAAGCTTTAAGTTCTGAGATTTGCAGCACTTTTGTAGTATTTTTTAAACGATTTCGGTTTTCTATTTAGGATTTATGAAGGCTTCGGAAAATTAGCGATTTAAAGACAGCACCCATGGAAAATTTCATGCTCGAGATTTCGATGTAATCCTAGGTATTTAGTGCGCTGAACACCTTCGAATTTCTGAAGCATGCCTAAACTATGAAAGCATTGTGTTTTACGCACACATATTCAGTGCCTCGACATAGGCTTGTATCTTTGACTGCTCTTATTCAGTTTGGCGGTAATATTGATTTGCTCCAGATGTCCGCTCAATATTGGATAAATTTTTAAGATTTTTTAGCTGTAAAGTACCACTTGAAGACGCTTGAAAATGGTGATTCATAGTTAACCTGTGCAGAATTTTCCAACAAGTTTCTTTTTATCATGGAGTCGGCATGGCATTTTAAGTGTTGAGTGTTGACACAGGATATTAATAATCTTTATTAAATATTTGTACTGAGATTAAATATAAATTTGATTAGATACATCTATGTTGAGCGATTCATATGTGATACACGAGTTGAACACGTCGTTGAGCGTCATGGTTATTAAATCTATGTCAAGCTACCGTTGTTGCAATGATAATCGGACGAGTTGTCCTGGTTTGGGTATATCACTGAAATTTTTTTTTGCGATTACGAGGTGGAGACTATTTTATTGTGGGGGGTTTTTGCAAAAAAAATATTCGAGTGTAAAATACTTACGCCGTGTCGGTGACGTATTGCACACCGTTATCGGCCATACCAACCACTACATCTACGGACCATGAGGAACCCTGAAACGATCATTTTTCCAGAAATCAGTGTAATAAACTTGAAGTCCCGTGATCGCTGCAAATTTCTCCTCTTTTTTCGTTTTTTTAAACAAATCTTTCTTACAGCACTTTTTTCGGTTGTGTGATTACGGTGTTGTACGGTCAGAGACGCAGAGAACTGGACAGCTGAGGACCAATCAGCATAGTGTCTGGATCTCTGTCCTCTGACTGGAAGGCAAATCCTGTGAAAACTCCCGAAAATCTCACCTCATCTCCTTCTATAAGCACTTCGAGCTCCCTTAACGGTCCAAGGTTCACCGCATCCACGTCGAATTCGTTGCGCTGAATGGGTTTCGAGTTCGATTATTGATTGGGTTGGATTATTGATTTTTTTCAAATGTATTCGAGGAGATGCAAAAGACCACCGGTGCCAGTTGAAAACTTACTGATCCTTCCTCGAAATTTGTATCATCGAAAAATTTCCTCATTCCACTCTCTCCTTCCTCACCAATAAGATTGAACACAGGCCGGAATGTTCCAGAACTTGCGATGGTCGTTAGAGTGATAGTATAGAGGAGATCTTTAAAATAAAGAAAATATATTCAAAAATCAAAAAATCTCAAAAATCTGTTCTGTAAGTGAGATTGACGCTGTGCTCAGCGTTAGGGGGCGGGGCCCAGCCGGTTTGTGATTGGTCAGCAGCTGAGCAACGAAAGAAGTACGAGTTTAACGCTCAGCGTTCGAATGATCGTAATTTTACTCTAGTGATAAGGTCGCTCAATGGTAATTTATACTAAGTGCGTGCGTGAGTCGCGCGTCAAACGCACGCATCTAGTTTAAACTGCCGTTCAGTAGGAAAAAGAAACTCACTCAGCGTTGGTTGAATATCCGGATAGACGGGCGAAAACTCGTACACCTGATGACTTTCGAATTCTGTGTCTACACTAGGGAATCGAAGTATGGTCTTGGTGATCTGGTTTGCTAGCCGCATCTGAAAATTGATGATTTTCATATATTTGTTCAATTTATTAATTTATTGATTTTTTTACCCAGTTGAAGGTACATCATGAAGACAGAAAAATTACTAGAGAAGGCATTCACGTTCCCAGAATCATAAAGCACTAGCTTTGGTTAACAGTTTGTGCTCTGTTTCCCGTTGTGGGCGTGGCTTCACTGCAAAACAGTGATGCGGCGCAAAAATTCAAAGAAATGAGGTCCACCCACCTTCTTGATGTACAAGTGCTCTGTCTGCTCCAGCTCACCCATACCAATTCTGAGCTTCTGAAGGTTACCAATGCTAGGACCTCGCATCTGAAAATTTAGGATTTTTTGGCCCATATCCAAGTCGTACTAGCGCTACGTCACTAACCTCGTAGGTGTACAGGTTATCATTGGATTCATCCGGCTGATAGTTCATGGGGTATGCTTGGTGTCCGGAGCACAGAGAAACCTCGGGGGTTAGGTGATTTGCTCCCTGGAATCGAATAGAAAGTATAATCGAGAATTGATCGATTATCGATTGATGTTAAACTGCTTGCACACCTCGATTGACATTTTTAGCACCCAATCATCAGTGTCTGATGTGAACTTGTGTTTTTTATTCCGAGTAGCCAGACCTTCCATATCTGAAGATTAATGATAAGGATTGACGTCACCACATATGGAGGGTACATGACTTCTGGGACAGAATTAAGTGCAGTACTTACCGCTGAACGTCAGAACTTTGAAGTAAGCCTTGTTGTCGTCCAGTTCACGGATTTTGCTCTCACGTAGTACGTATCGGTAGGGGCAGTGGGTGGACTCACGTACATGGGCGGATACGGCCAAAATCTAGGAGATATACCATCATCCTGTACTTTTATTAGGAACTATAGAAGGTTGGAGCTGTTAATTTCGCTTTTTTTCTCTCTGGGATAGCAATTTTTTCTGAATTATTGAACGTAATAATCTTTCTCTTCATACTATTGTGTTTATTTTGGATATGAGAACACAAAAATTTGGAAAAAATTTCAATCAATCCATGTTCCACTCCTGGAAAATTACTGAATAACTCACATTTCCAGCGGTTTCTACGCTTCCAACATGTTTGTCCCAAATGTCCTGCAGCACCGAGAAGCCTTCGAGGATTGCTTGTCCTAGAAAGCAGAGATACAATTAGTTAATTTGATTCATTGTAAAATGTGTGAAATCATTTGGGGAAAGGGTGCAGTATTAGTGAGATGGATGTCTTATAAATCAGGAGGTATAGACATAGACATCGATCTCACTAATACTGCACCCTTTTCCAAATGGTTTCACAAATTTTACAACTGAATCAATGAAATAAAATAAAAATAAAGTAAGTATACAACATGCTCGGGTGAGCATAGTCGTGCTGCTTTAATCTAGGCTAAGAAATGCAGATTGATTCTTTTTATTGATTTTATTGATTATTGATTCAGTCTCGCGCCTTTCGAAGAATAGTGTTCGCTCCGGCGGAATCCTCACTTTCCAAAAGGAAAACTAGTCTCATTCCGCTATTAGCGAACTTCAGGGCAATATTTACCTTTCTCCGAAAAGTTTCCGATGACTTTGATGCAATTGATTCGTCCAAGATGCACGCATTCGACTTTGAACGAGTATTCCTGAAATATGGAATGGTGGGGTGAGGGGATATGTCGTAGCTCGGTGAATGAGAAGGTTCGAAGGATTTGCAGTCATGATTCTGGATTTTAATTAGTCCATGTTTCACTCTTGTGAATCCACAGGATAATTTTGGTCAATCTGTGATGAAATAATTAGCTGTTTAGAAACTCCATGTCCTCTTATCATAAAACCTGGGCATTTTCTCGGACTATTGATATCTTCAATGTTTTTTTCTGCCATATAGGTTGTTATAGGAACACCTTTATTGAAGTAGTGGTAAGTATGGTATAAATACAGTAGGTACTCATGGTTATTTGACCGGAATGAGTTGAATGTGCAGGTCAGAGGAGGTGTTTGATGGATTAGAGCGCAGATTCAAGGAAATTGATCCACCTTCAGGCCTTGAAAACGACTTTTTGCCGAAACGTCGGCCAATAAATGTTCCTATAACAACTTGAAGATAGCTGTTTAGAGAAAAATGTGTAGAGTTTAGAATTTTGACGCATGCATGTACATGTGTACATGCACAAATGGATCCACGAGAATACATTTACATTTCAGGCGTTCTGTAGCTTAATAGGCCTGCACTACGGTCTACAAGATGATTAAAATTTGAAAAATAATTAAATATAGGATACATTAAGAGGTAGATAAGTTTATACCTTAAAAGGTCGATAAGATAAATCCACTAGAAGGTGGATTTTCCATTCTTTTGCAAAGAAGTTCTGCAGCTCCCACGGAAATTTTCGCTTCTTAGATCTTGATCCAATCGTGATCCAATCGATTGTGAGGTCAATTTTGCAATGAGAGTACTACTTATAACTTTTCCCATCACGTGTAACAGCAGGTAACACCTGGATCAGCAGGATCAGAAGGCAGTAAGTTTTACGAGTTCTCGTGCTACCACCGAGCTCCAAAATCATCCTTGGAGCGCGAAAAATAACAAATATCAGCTGATTGGGCAATGATTTCAAGTGGCAGTCTTTCATATTGACCTTTTCATTACCCATTTTGATCAGGATTACATTTCTATGCAAAGGTTTCTTCCATTTAGTTCCTTCCCACTCGATATTAGTCTCTATAATCCCTTTTTCTCGCTCAGTACTTCCAATTTCTTAAATATGGTGCGTATCTTAATCATTCAGTTTTTAGAATTACCATCTCATTTTGTTCTTTTCCCTAGTTATGTCTTTATGATGATCATCCCATTTTCTTTCTGTCTGTGCTCTTTCTGTTCCAAGAAAACCGCTTTACTAGCCAAATATCCGATGGCGCAAAGAAAATAGGTGGCAATGATAGCAGCGTTATCTACTTCTTTGTTTGATCTCATACGTGTAACTCGAGCGCGATGCTCTAACCTGCCAGTACAGAAGAATCCGAAAACCGTTTTGCGTAGTTTTTACGGGATTGGACCCTTCATCCGTACTCCTCATAGTCAAAAATCTAATATTTTGCTACAATCTCAGAGACAAAATTTTTCGTGGGTGCTGCCTTTAAAATGTGAACCTCCCTTTCCTTATTGAAGATGTTCTGCTTTTAGTGGTTAGTAAATTTTTGGGCAAAGACTTTTCGATGATTTACGACAGTGCAGATAGCAAAAAAAAACGTGACGTCACAGAGTGAATTGTTTACTTACCTTTTTGTTGGCGTTGTAAATCAGCGGAAATACGCCGCTATCACTGAAATCGCCGATCAACTGAGCCTGTAGAGTGTTGTCTTTGAGCAGACGCATATCACCACCGTACACTTTACCTTCGTAGTTTTGAACTGAAAGTATAACTACCGTACTTTCGGCCTACAGTAGCCATTTCATGAGAGCTCACTTTCTAAAGGCTGATCACCAGATCGGAATACACTGATCTCTCGGAAAGCCTGTGGTTTCTTCGAGTGTCTGCTTGTGAAATCCATCCATTTGCCGACTCTGAAACTTTCAGTTTAGCTAATAAATTTGGGTGGTTTATTGATACCTTAAAGGAATCATTTCTGAGATTTTCTCATGCTAGGAATTTCCTGTAGCTGCTGATCAGAATAGTATATGTGATTCCGTGGAAAACTGCCGGAAAGCCCCTTGTCAAGGGCCATCTTTTTGGGAGATTGTGGGCGGAGCTGAGGTGGGATTACAAGTATTTAGCATCATGTGCTCCATTGCTCATTAAGCATAAGGCGCTGTTTAACTCTTACGAGGAGTAAAAAATCCTTAGAAGTTGCGCTTCCAGGAACGAATTATTCAGACAGCGCCCCGGCCCCGCCCCTGGCTCCGCCCACAGGCTTCCCAAGAATTGGGGCAGATAACGGGTTTTTCGGCCACTTTCCACGAAATCACATCGGTGCGCTCTCGGGAGTGAACTATTCAAGCGGCGTCCCCGGCCCTCCCTGGCTCCGCCCACACTCTCCCCAGAATCGTGGCGAAAAAGCAGGGGTTTTCGGCAGTTTTGCGCAGAATCAAATATGTCACCGTGATCAGCAGCTCCTGTAGATCCGTTCCACATGAGAATCTCAGAAACGATTTTGAGAAGGAACCGTGCTTTTACATGACCAACCTGACAGCTATTCGTTCCTCTGTGTCCAAATCCCGTAGCTCCACCCATTCCAAGTAGAAATCTGGCTTCTCACCAGCTCCATCCACCTCGAATCGGACTTTCAGCAAATCACCAATAGCCCCGAAGTCAACCTGTAACCATTCACATAAGCTCTGAATCAGCTGATCACTGATCTGACAGCTGCTACCTGTATCAAAGTAGTGTCCGGTACATTGTACATGGTCTTATCGTTGTTGATATGCATCATGGAGCTACCAGCAGTACCGTATCCTACGATTTGCAGGTTAGAAGTGGTCCCGCCGTTGCCATCTTCCATTCCATTGTGGAGTATAAACTCCCAGCGACCCTCTGAATCGATATGTATGTTTTGTGCAGTCTGGAAAGGCGTGGGTAATCGCCCTTACGTGACACCATCGATTCATCCGGTATGCTGTTCAGGTAATAGAAAGCAGCCACGGGTAGGATTCTTTCGATTTTTCCGTCGACCTGGAATTGAGATTTGGTGCAGTTGAGACTTCAACTAATCGATAATTGATTACTGACCTGACCACTATCGAACCATTTCGAGCAGTAGCATACGAATTGACGTCCTTCCACTATGTTTTCGGTGATCAGCACGTAGTCGATGAAGATACCGGCACCTATGAGGAATTTATTCAGGATTACAGTGTGAGCGTCGTAGGCGTGTGTGAACGAGACTAAGCGATAAGCGAGCACAGTATGAACTGGCCATCCCTCCCTCACATCTTGGGTTTGGCCAGAAATATGGATAAGTTGTAACGTACAATAACGAATGGCTTGCTGGTTAATGCTGCCCAAAAAAGTGCATGAGCTCTTGTTTATACTGCCAATCGCGGCGATTGCATCGCGGTGCGATTTCACTACATAGTTAAATCATTTCCGTCGCGTAAAATAAAGCCAAATTACTGCCTTTTACACATGAATCACTATCAATTCGTACCGCGAGATACGTTTTCAGGGCGATACTGGTATGCGAACAGTTTTAATCGCGGCGATTACACCTACGGTGGCAGTTGCTGCGATATAATATCATCACTACTACAGGTATTATGAGGTATTTTTGACTCGAACTGGCCGTTGACGACGCGATTGTGCTCGTTGCATAAATGAAGAGATCGCGGACTTTAGTGGCCACGCGATTCTATCGCCGCGATTGTCACTGCACAAGCGCGATATATCGCCGCGATCTCGGTGCTAGTGCAAAGTCTTGGACACAACAATATGATGAGCTGTCGCGGTGCTGGAATGGTAGTGCATGGCAAAGTTGGCAGTTTGTCGGAGGGAAATCGCGTCGCGATCAAATCGCAGTCGCGATTAGTATAGCCGAGTGCTTCTTGTGTTTATACTATTGCGGCTAAGGCAAAATAGTGAAAGATAGCTCTGGTACTAGAACAAGCAACGTACAGGTAGGGTTGTCAGCATCAGTGAGGCTTTGGAAAAAATGAAAATGAAAATTAAAGTAACAAATTAAATAGCAAAATCAATTTAATGAAAATAAGTAATTAAATCAATAATTAAAAAGATAAATGACTGAATTATTGAATTAGAATAAAAAATCATTCAAAAATGCCATATGCGCAGATAACCCTAGAGTATCACACGCTGTTTCGGAACTAGATTTTTGAGTCTCAAAATGACGCGCAGAGATGTTTCGACCCCAGGCGAGCACAAGCGGAAAGCGAGCCTAAGCGTAGAACGACATAAGGCACCTACCGTATCCCTCTTGTTCGTGACCAATCAGGATCTGGTTGATAGTGCCAAGGTCCTCGGTTTCAACGTGAAACGAATCCATGTGCCGTTGTCGAAATCGTGTCTCGCCAGTCTGCAACCAATCAGCCTAGACAGCAAGTGATCACCAGGACTGGGGATGGCTACATTGTTTGATGGATTCAATGGCATCAATTGTTCTTTTTGTGAGAATTTTTTGCTGCGCTATTAGCCGCAACTTTAGAGTAGCTGTAAAGCACCAATGAGAAGCGACCTACTTCCTGTTTCAGGTAGAATCGTCGGCTTGTTTGTTCATCACCAAACATTTGTATGTATAAATGCGCTTCTGTCTCGGCTCCCCATCGATTTCCGGTGGTTATGGAGATTGTATAGGTCATTTCTGAAAATACATAGATGATATAAACTTGGTATGCGACTGGTTTTTTTCCTGAATGTGTGTATATTTTTTATTCATTTATTTTTATACACCAGAAGGAGGTACGCCAGACACCAAAAAAAAAAGAAAGAAAAAGAAACACGTTCAGAAAAGCAATAAAGTCCACTAAACAAAGATAAGATAGATCCAGACATTCAGATTTGCAGATTTGGAGCAAATTTGGAAGTTTCGAGAAATTTTTGGGAGCAGAAAAGATGTCTATCTGCAGTTTTAGCCTTTCAATCATTATCTGCTATGGTAAACATCCTTACTAACCGTTTCGAAGTTCTCTGAAGTTTTTTCAAAGAAAATTATTTCCTTGGGGTAATACTCAAAACCCCAAAAATAACTTGTCGACAAGCATTTGGCGAGCAAGTATCTAATCGCATCTGAGACTTGCTTTTCCAAAAACTTGTTGACAACTTGTTTTTTCTCTTCCTTGTCGACAAGTTGTCGGGAGAAAAGCTTATCGACAAATTGGTTTTGGGTGGCATGATGATGTCAAACTTGTCGACAACGATTTGCTAGTTAAAAGCTTGTTTGCAAGTTGTTTTTGGGCAAAGCTGGGCCGACAACTTGTTTTACGGGTTCTGAGTAGTTCGACATTGCTTCATTCTGGCTGAAGTTTTGGTAAATTTTCTAGTCTTCAGAACATGGTAAGATCTGAGTTTTACCCAGGTATTCCTCTGTAACATTTCCTAACAAGCTATTTTGTTGCATTAGAATGACCCAGCTTCTTTTGTAGAAGTTTTCCCTTATGGACAGACAGTCCATTTTTTGTAGGAATTCTGTAGTTCCACCGTCAAACTCACTTTTCTCTCGTCCTGGTCCAGGCGTGGCTGCGCGGGACGATGCAGTGGCTACTACTGGAACACTTTCTGTAAAAATTTAGTTGTAGAGTATGTGTAAATAATAATTAATGAGAATAAAGAACTCTAGGGGGAAGTATAACAAAAATCTATGGTTTAGGGTTCGTTTTGTAGGGTAACGCTTAGATTCCTTGAAGTCGATCGGGCTCGACTTGCCGCCGTCAATTTCAAAATTATTTATTCTAAAAATTATTTTGGAAATTACTCATTCAATTGAATAATTATTCAATTCAGAAGAAATTCCGATTAAAACTACAAGGGAAAGGCTATTCCTACAAAAATTACCTTGCTCTGCGTCTTCTTCCGCTTCAGCAGCCTTCTCATCCGGTGCTTCCTCAGCCAGAGGAATTGGTCCCTCAGTCTCAATGACGGCTGGCGGCTCTTCTATGAAGTGAACAGCTAAAGTTAACCCAAGAAACCTTACCAGGATCCTACATTTTGCGTCTACGCAGCTACTATCAAGACTGTGGAAGAAACCCACTTTTCAAGCTCTTCCTCGTGCGATATCCACGAAACGCCGCCTGGATCTTGATTGCCGCTCGTTCACGCTCGTTCAACTCTTCGTCATCTGATGGCAGATTCTCCTCCCGATCGCTGTCAGCTGTTCTTGGCACTGACCACTTCGGTGCTTCGCCTGTTGTACCGTCTCCTGCGAATTCACCATCAGATGGCAGGGTTTCCTCCCGACTGGATTGGGATGTGAGTCTACGGGTGATTTTAGGGTTACGCTGCGGAGGAGGATCCTCGTCATCAGATGGTAGGACATCCTCGCGGTTGGATTCGGATGTAGCAGCTCTGGAACTTTTTGGCTTGTTGTCTGCCTCGTCATCTGATGGTAGGATGTGCTCCTTGTCACTATCAGCTGATCTCGGTGGAGGGATCTCACGGGAGCTTCTTGGCCGCTGGTGTCCCTCCTCGTCGTCAGATGGCAGGATCTCTTCCTTGTCTGAGTGAGAACTCCTCGCTCGGGCCTTCTCCTTCCCAACATCCTCGGCATCTGAGACGAGATTCTCCTCCTTATCGCTGTCAGAATATATCCCTGCGATCGGATCGCTGTCATCGTCCCTGATAAAGTCCTCCTCGTCAGTGTCATTCCCGAGTTTTTCCTCTCTGATCATCTCCGCTTTCCTTTCAGCCTCAGACATGACACTCCGTCTGGCGTGGAACTCGTCCGCTGTTCTCGATGTTGAAGGCAGCGTTTCTTCACCATCCCTGCTTCTTGAGGTGTTGGTGTGCTCCCGGCCGCTATCCACGTTCGGCGTGGATTTCGGCGAGTGTTCAGAGCTCTCGTCATCCTCGGCGATCAGATGTTTCTCAGCTTCTCGAAGAGTTTTCTCGAGTTCCTCGTTGAAGGCGAACTCAGGTTCTTCGTCCAATTTCGGGGTGTCCGTCAGTCGACTGCTGATGGAGTTTGCCTTGCCAGAGTCGCTGTCGTCGGCTTTGTACGCGGTTGGGGTCTTCTGTGGAGGCTGGGGAATCACTAAAAATCGCAAAATTGAAAAGTAGTCTTGGAGTTTCTGGAGAAGTGCATGTACCCCTACCTGGCAACGCTTTTATGGGCTTTTGTCGACGTGCTCCCGTCGTTCTCCTTGTGTTCCTCTTCAGGGCACTGGCAAAAGAACGAGGTTTCTTGTCGATGCCATTTTCGTTCTGGGAACCATCTGTAGTGTACGAGGTTTCGGATGCTAAATAGAAAGTATGTACTTGTTTACCCCAGGACTCACTACCTTGACATTTTTTAAATTAAAAATAGGAAAAACGAAAAAAAAACATCTTTTTCACCAATCATCTACTACTGCCTGGTGATACAACAAAAAAGACCATGAGCGAAGGAAAAAGATCGTGAACGACATGAGAGCGCATGCATCATTGAGATTACCCAGGGTAAATGCGTTAAATCTCCATGTGCTTACCTGTCTTTAACACTTGCGTCAACGTATTTGCCCTGGGTAATCTCAATTATTTAATGCCGAATACATCCCTGAAAATAACCCAGGGTAAACGTGTTAGAACCCACATGTTTACCCGTCGTTAACACTCGCGTCAACGCGTTTACCCTGAG
Organism: Ancylostoma caninum; assembly: GCA_037903475.1. NCBI lineage: Eukaryota > Metazoa > Nematoda > Chromadorea > Rhabditida > Ancylostomatidae > Ancylostoma > Ancylostoma caninum. Next base: position 193,866 of record JBAJFG010000580.1, read on the forward strand.
TAATCTCGATCATCCAAAACCACATGCATCATTGAGATTACCCAGGGTAGACGTATAAACACTCCACATGTTTGCCCTTCGTTAATAGCACCCTTACCTTGGGTAATGTCAGCCATCTAGGCCCCGTTTACCTACACCACTAACGCAAAGACTTTGCTTGAGCGATCTGGGGCAGCATGCATAATTGGGATTACCCAGGGCAAACGTATTAAAACACACGTGTTTGTCTGTCGTTAACGCTCGCGTCAACGTGTTAGATCTGGGTGATAACCTACACTGTTAACCCAAAGAAATTACTTGACCGACATGGGGCCTCATGCACCATTGAGATTACCCAGGGTAAATGGTTCGAAACCCCTCATGTTTGCCCTTTGTTAAAATTCGTGTCAACGCGTTCACCCTGGCTAATCCCAATCGTGCATCTAGGCCCTGTTAACCTACACTACTAACCCAAGGACTTTACTTAACCTGAAATAGGGTACTGGACCAACCTGACTTGTTTATCTTGCTACCGTATCGATGTGTGTCAATGCTTGGAAGCATAGTAGTTCCCAAATATGGTCGTTCAATCCGAGGACAGGCGATGACTTTGGGTGGAGAGAGACTCAGGATATCGTTCACGTTCAGGATTCTTATGCCTTCCATAGAGTAGAGACGGAAAATGGCTACCTAAATTGACAGAATTTCGTGATTTAAAGACCTTCCGGGATCAGTTAGGTGAGCTACCTGCAAGCCATCGCTGATTTCGTGCAGTAGCACTTCCATACTTGGTAATCTCAGTGGATTTAGAAGTGTTCGGTAAAACCTGCCCTTACCATTTAGGACAAAGAAAACCTGGAAAGTTGAGAAATTTCATCTAGGCGTGTTCCAGAACTAATTCGTGGTGGGTTACCCACCTGTCTCGAAGGTACTACATTGAATCCAAGCGTCCGACTCATTCTTAGTTTCTGTTTATAGGAGGGCGAAGTGGGTATCTTAACATAAAAAAGGTTTGGAGGAAGAAGTGGAGAAAATATAATATAAACAAGAAAGACAAATATGAAACTGCATGCTGGACGGACATTTTGGACCGGACTCGGGGAAGCAGAGAAGAAAAAAACTACGATAGACACGAGGGAAAAAGAGGCATTGGGGTCACAGTTATTCTTTCATTCACTAGCTCCTTCCTTAGTACTACATAAGTCGTATAAATTTACCATTTAATCAATGCAAACAAGCGTAAAAACTTCGAGCGCTTCATCAACGAAGTATAAACACCCAGTTAACCAACCACGGCATAGCTGTTATGTGCAGCCTGTTCCAAAATAATTGACGGGTTTGCGGTTCCATGGCGGGATCCGAGTGATTTCTAGTAGGTCCCGCCAGGGGCACAATCCGCCTTTGAAACAGGCTGTACGTAACATACAGTGGACTTCAATGGCGGTGGCCCATCCGCGGCCTCGAGAAGGACGCAGCGCGACCGCGCCGCGCGCCCCGAGATTGGTCTCGTCTGCTGCCAGAATGCTATTTTTAGTCGCTTTCTTCTTGATTTGATCGAAAATCCTTAAAATCGGATGGAAAGCTGCTAGAAATAGCATAACAGCAGCAGAAACATCGTTTACGACTCATGCGGCGCGGTTGCGCGGCGTGCTTCTCGAGGCCGCAAATGGGCCACCGCCTTTGATGTCCACTGAATTTGAATTCTAAGTTCATCATATTTACTACTTGAATTTTTATTGATTTTCCAGTCTTAATCTAGTTCGTGAACTTTATACTAAAAGTAAACATGAAAAGAGACTTTTTTGCTGGACCTTTGAAAGAACTTTGAAACTAAGCGCGTTATCGTGTAAACCGTACTACATATCGATATGGGACCCAATCTTACAACTAGCCCCATTAGCACTAAGCAAGTAATATTTAGAGTGCGGCTATACTCCACGTGAAGTCTAACACCCTGCGACGCTACGCTCCACATCGATTTTTATAGATATCGATTATCGACTGTTCGTGCAGTGGGGACACCAGCAGTGTTGGTGTTCTAGCAAAAATCAATAGGTATTGGAATAGATGTCGCGACAGCATCGCGAAGTGCTATACTCTACGTGAAGTTCGGAGCCAGTCATAGGCGCTGCGCATAGTTCTGCCTGCGTTATTCAATCGCTGCGACAAGTGATAGAATCGCTGCAATTTTATGTTTGGAATGGTGGCGCGCTTCTATGTGAAAATGTGAGAATTATTGGATGAAGTCGTTATCGCTGCTATTTTATCTAGGACCTGCGCCTGTGGTGAAAATAATCGCTGCGACCGCCGCCTAGTAAAACGCAGGAAGAGGGCTCCAGATGTAAGCGATAAGAAGGGATGCGACGTGCAATCGATACGCATAATTTCCATTATCGGCATCGTTGCAAGGTTGACTCCAGAGTATAGATTGAGAAGTTACGTATTTGATCCTAGATCTCGGTCTGAAATTTATTTTAGGTGTTCAATTTTGAAATTATAAAATTTTTAGTATATTTAGTATTTTTAATTCCAAATTAAAAGGCTAAAAGTTTTTAATAAGATAGGATAATTTAGTCTGTTAGGTTCATACCCTGTGGGAGTACCGTAGCTGCTAAATTCTGCTCTCTGTGCATTTCCACTGGGTACTATAGACTAAGGATGCCACCTTCTGCCCTCAAGCCAGGAATTGTGATAGGTTATAGTCTTTGAATGACCATTTTGCCCCTGAACACCAGAAATTTGCCGTATCTGCTCTATTCACATGCGAAACAGAGGGAAAATAAGGGAAGGAGTTCTGAAGCTACTACAGTGCGCGTGCTGTGCTGCTGCTGTTGCTGCACAATCACAGCTACTCTACTCGCTGACCGTACCCAAAACGACTGGCCACCGTGATTTTCGCGACGTAGACTTTGATGAGCCTGTTCACGTGCCTTTTTCAATCGTTCCAATGCGGATAGGTTGATGCCTCGACTGTATTTCGACGATGTAACCACGTATCTGGAAAAAAAATTGGGTTAGCATTCTTTTAAGTCGATTCGGTTCCCTGTTCTATCACTATAATGAGGTTTCCTTTTTTGTTGTACCTTAACCCCATCAGTAACAATTTACCCACTCAGTTACCTACTCATTTCGTGCTAAACCACGGCAATGGTATTGAGAAGAAACATTAGCCGGCTAGCGAAAAGCTGTGAGAAGTTCTATCCTCTTCCCAGAAGATACTTAATATGAAGCGAGAACTGGTCCCCAGCAGCTGAGTGCGCGGTAAGCTCCTTGCACCAACAAGTGCTAATTGTGTCATACCAAAGGAAAGCACAGTAAGAGTAGTAGTAAACGATGATTGGCATCGATAATGTAAAGAGCTCATCAAGAGTTTAGAAGTGTTTTAGAGGAATCGAAGTCATAACGAATAGCGTCGTGGCGCGATGCATTTATGTTCTAAGGATCAATCCTGAAAAAAATTCAGGTCGACCAAACACCGCCTCTAACACGGGGAAAAATCGACTCGTGAACTGACTAGAGGGTCCACAGTTGGTGAAACGCAGGAGTTTCCGACGTAGTAACAAAGTGTTCGATGTTCAGGACTGGGACTCATGAAGCGATAACCAAGCAAACCAATGGTGGTTAGCGTGTGATTGGTTATGGTATGGACTACGTAATGCTAGGAGACACAGGAAGCGAAAGTAGGTTTGCTAGAGTGGTTTCATTTGGTTATGCTTTCACGAATCCCAGCCCAGAATGTTTTGAATAGGCAGCATTAAAGGTGTGAATAAACGCTGTTTCCAGCAAAACATCCTGTGAGATTGCAAGGTTCCGAGAAGATGCTAGTTCCTGGTAAGCAAATTTTGAACATACCTCGTTATGGCCTTTTCAAGTGCATGTTTATCAGTTATATTTGTTGCTGACATGTCATCTAATTAATAAGAGCTAAAAACTGTGAACGACCTAGAACCTAAGTCTCAAAAATGGAGGAAGTAGCTTCAAAGCGAAAGGCGATTGGGACAAAAAAAAAGTTAAAGAAAGGAACTAGAAATTCGCGTTTCCCCTACTGTAATAGAATAGTTTTAATGTATCTTAAAATTCGTCCGTTTTAATAGGTTTAATAAATTATATAAGGTTAGGTTTATATATAAGGTTTAATAAAATTTAATAAATTGGTTTTGGCCAGTGCTCTCAGAAATACCTCTCTGGAAAGACTGTGGATCACCGCATTTGTGGATAAAAAACCTATTTGCTGTTGAATTTTGGAGAATTTGCGAAAAACTGTTTGAGCACTCATTATCGTCCAGAAGCAAAACTGGCACTACTCCACATTAGGGGCCCCAAAATTCTGAAGAAAAATTTTCTGCTAAAACCTTGTATAGGGGGGTTGTTTGAGGTGCTGAACACGAATATCGTATCCATTTTGTATCGAAATCCCATTTTTTTGGGTTACGGCAGGGTTGCTGCAGATACTGCACCTTACGGAATTCCCTCAAACTTCGCGCAGAAGGGTTATTTGAGGTGCTGAGCACGAATATCATATCCATTTCGTACCGTAACTCCATTTTTGCTGGGTTACGGGAAGGATACTGTAGAAATTTGACAGAAGTTGCCGATTTCGGCAGGAAAATGACAGTTTCATGCAGACTGATGTTGATATTCATGATCAGCGCCTAAAATTACCCCCTTCTGCAAAACTTGAGAGGATTCTGCGAGATAAGGTAGGTGTCGTATACCTGCCGTAACCCTACAAAAATGGGGTTACGGTACAAAATGAATACGATATCCGTGTTCAGCACTTGGAATAACCCCCTTACGCAAAGTTTCGGCGAAAATTTTTTTTTTGAAAATTTTGGGGCGCCTAATGTGAATAGTGCCGCAAAACTATGGTTTTTATCGTGAAAAAATGTCTTTTTGAAAAGAAGGTCAAGTACAGGGGAGAGCTAGGGATTTCAGAGGATTCAACAGCAAATGAACATATTTTAGTGGAACATTTACTGAGAACGGAACGGCACCAACAAGTGGAGGCTGCTATAGGCGCTGGTCTTTACGACAGGATGATTAATTCCTTTAATTTCCCCTCAACGGGACAAATAAGGCAATCATTCCGGAGCGTCGAAGCGGTAATTATACCATGGAACGAGGCAGAAATGATGTCACTGCAATGAATCCAGGATTTTTTTGTCAAAGTTTCATTAACACTTTAAAGGACGAATATGCAGCGATAGCGAAGAAGCGTGTATGGCTAGTCGACACTGAGAATCCATTAAATCCATCCTATTCATGGGGAGAATCTTGCTATTGTTTGGAATATCATAATGGATTACGTCGATCACGTGTTCTATGGCCAACAGCTGCTGTTCACTCTGATAAATACCGTATCTGTACGCGGCTACAGTACTCCGACTCACTTTCCAAGGTGCTGTAGTTCATCGATATCGTGGATTGATGTTCGTCCCATTGGAGTTGTGAGACGACGTACTCCAAACGGCATCTGGATGTTCGCATTGAGGTCGTCGAGCAAGCTGTCGAAATTACGGTAGCGGCTCTTGGATACTGGCACTCGGACACCCTGAAATTCAGGTAGTTTAACTTATGGGTGGTTAAACTGACGTGGTTGCATAGTACTAATGTACTGCTGCTCATTTCGTGATTAGATAGTGCTCAGAGCAGTAGCGCAAAAAAAAATTGACATTAAGATTTCTTGAAGTTTCCCTGATGTATTTCCCAATAAAGTATTAGCAAATTTTTCCTACAAGGATCCAGAAATAACATCTTTACACCAAAAACCCACCTTTTCTTGAGAAAAAAAAAACTCAGGATATCTCTGCTGCGGATTTTTTGGAAAAAATATATAAGCAGCCTTCCATCAGAGTGAAGAGCTGTTTGAAAACATCCGTTATTAGGTGTATATCTTGTAAGTGGGGCGAGGCAGGCCTCTGTGATTGGCTAGTCGGACAGATCGGCCAATCGCAGAGCGCAACCGCACCGCCTTTTCCCAGGTATAACGCTTCACTCCCTACGTACTTTATTGCAAGTGTCCACTAGGTGGCATTCACTTTGCGTTGAATTCTGCTCTGTAATGTGCATTCGGAGGTGTTTCTTCGCTTGTCATTTTTATGTATTTTGTTTATTATTTTTATTTATTATTTATTTTTTACTTAGTTCTTATCTGAAGAGGAAGTGATGGGTTGCAAAATTACGCAATACTCATAGGAAACACATGGGCAAGAGATCACATTTTTTTCTGTTCAGCTCATTCTTATTATACTTTTTTTCCTCGCTTGTCTTGTTTTCTCTTAATGCTTGGTGGCTAAAACGGAACAATTTCTCTTGAAAGGTAAAATTAAACTAAAATAGCAATAAGACATATAAAGAAAAATAAAAATAATCAAACTATATAAGTACTAGCGCCCCTTCGGGACGCTAGAAAGTGGGGTGGGGCAGCCACTTGAGGCATGTGCAAAAGCTTAACAGAAGTGAAATGCTTGGAAATCAGCAAAAAAGCAAAACTAATCATCAGCTGAGCTCAAATATGAAATTCTCCTTATGAGTTGCGTATACTCTACGGGTCTGGCCGCCTCGCCAACGTCGGCCTTTGATTCTTCTCGCCATCCTAGCGAGCTTGCAAATTCTTAATCCCGCACCTACATGTAAAGCTCATTTTCGATGCACTCAGAACACCTACTCTTTTTTGTCACATTTCTTACATGCCTTGTGACCCGTTATGAACATCCAACAGAGAGGAAGAAGTGATGGTCGACTAAGACACGAATGAGCGCGTAGCGTGCCCCTACTCCACCGGCAGATGTGCATCTTGGCGTGTTCCCCACTACTGAGCCACAGTGAGCCTTTCTTCATCAGTGCACCCGTATCTGGCGCTTATCCCACTGTTGGGCCAGAGCAGACCCATCCTCCATTTGTGGATCTCTATCCTGGCGTTCTTCCCACTACTGGGCCAGCGCAGACCCGATCCATCGGTGGGACTCGTATCCCGGCGCTTTCCCCAATAATTGGCCCCTTGCGGACCCATTCTCCATCCGTGGACTCGTATCCTGGCGCTTTCTCCACCACTGGGCCACGGCGGACCCTTTCTCCATCGATGGACCTGTGTCCTGCCGTTTTTCCACTATTGGGCCACGGCGGACTCTTTCTCGATCTGTGGACACCTATCATGATGTTTTTCTGGACTACGGGGCCCCGGCTCATCTGTTCGTCATCACCGCAGCCGCACTCCTTGCAAATCTCGAAAGTGATGGAACAAAGTTAGGAAATATTTAGAAAGTGTGATCAACTGCACAAGTTGCACAAATGGTTTCAGAAAATGTCACAACAACTTATGATGACGCGTTCTTCATCCTGTATATTTGATTGTACTTCTCAAAAACAAACGGATCCTCAAGCTGCATTATCCCCCCAAGGGACCTCAAGGAGAGGCGCGCAAGGATCATATCCCAAGTGAGGACACCGAGTGAATCCTTCCATATATCCTCCATGGTGTGCACACTTCTCTTCGAAGTGGTTATCGTCCCTGTTCCAAAGTTGTGTGAAGCAAAGTTCCAGCAGAGGGGCGACTCTGCTCCGTACATTGCTGCTACGCATTGTCAAATCGTTGTAAACACTGTCTCGCCTGGGGGGCTCGAAACCTCTAGCCGCTGGTCCCGCCGCGAAATCCCGAATGCACCAGACTTCCACTACGTCTGTGCACCTATGATGAAACATCGGCCGAATGCCCCATCAGCTTCGCATCCTCGCGAGACACAGTCTATAACTGAGTCTCACGGCGAGCGCATGCGATCACGTGCTAGTCCCCCACGTCTGCGCTCCAGAAAATTTTGTTGCACTACCATGATTTATATAAGAGGATCAGCCGACCTCAGCTCCTGGGGATTCTCACTCGTTTTCTAGGGTGAGAGCACATATTTTTTTCTGTTATATATTATATTATATTTCTATATACTTATATATATTTATTATCATTTATACATTTTATTATTTATTACTTATATATATTTATATTCATTTATATACTCGGAAACACATATTTTCACGGATTTTTGTGCAAAATTAACCATCTATTACAAAAAATTATGATAACCACTTAAACCTTCTATAGAAATATCTTTACCTCAAGCAAAATAAATAAATAAAACCACAAATGAACTAAACAAAAAGATCCGAATGTGAAACCTGTTAAAAATTTGTTATTTTCTGACATTTGTCCACTTTACCAATTGTGTCAGCCCCCCGGTGACAACTCATATCCCCATTGTTCGATTCGCCGGCCTGTTGCGGGTTTTCTAATGAAATTCCTTTCTCTCTGGATTAGTGGCCGTTTCTATGGTGATCACACACGGACAAGTGGCTGATATCAAACGCCTGCAATTTGCGGTTTTTTCGCGTTCGCATTCGCGAATGCAAAGCTAAAGTAAAGATTCAAAGATTATGAGGAGAGGTTTTCTTATGAGAGGATATCGGACAACTAGCACAAATCATTTGCATTGATCTTCTATGGGTACTTGAGGAATTGGATAAGTTCTGTGCGGAGGTGCAGGACAATTTGAACCTCAAGAATATTTTATAGCTGGGAAAAAATCAGGACAACTGACACAAAACTTGCTCCCTGTCTTCTTAAATTTTTTTTGATATATTCACAGCTTGTGACATTCACTCATGTCCTGGAAATATCAATTCTGGATAAATCTCGTGGTTTATTCTGGATTTATTCACATACTCTATAGTTCTTGCTTTGATAACACCTGCACACCTGCTTACTAGTAACCAAATATGGCTGAAAAATAGTGTCATTGGGTAGGGGAGAAGCAGATGTTTCAGTAATTAGAATCATAACGAGGTGTAGCTGAGTGACGTCATTTTTCTGGATATGTTTTTGCCCATTTATGAGCACTTTCAGGGCTTTTCCATCGGTATAAATGAAGCAATTAGCAATTAAACTGCCCTTTGGAGATGTAATGGTCCGTAGTTGCCGAGGTACGTACGTAATTACAATAGTACAGTGAGGCTGCGAAAAATCAATAAAATCAGTACATACATACATATGTTGCTATGAAATTGCTTTCTAATGTATACAAGGTACCCAGAAATATCCAACTGTGATTTACCAGGGTTTATGCAGGGATGTTAGCCTGGAGACGTTTACAAAAGATACACTGCTGTAGGAAAGTGCAGAGCATTTTCTGATTATAACAGCTATTTTTCGAAATTTTTCAGCTATTTTTTTTGCTGCGCCGTATGTTGCGCAGGTTTCCGCTGACGTTTACTAAATACAGAAAAAATGTGAGAAACTATTGAAAAATTCCATGACCTTTGTGGCATAACAAATTGGAGTTGCATCTTTTCAAAGGGAATAAGTGAATTACTGTACTGTGTGGAATTACTGTAAATTTCAAAGATCTCATGCATTGGACAACGATCGATGGGGCTCAAAGTGGCTAAATACTGTAGGATTACTGTAGACTTGCTTGTTACCCACTTGCACGTCCACTAGACCACTGATTCTGCACCTACACTCAGTACAAGGAATAATTATCATTTTCAATAATTATCATTTTTAAACTGGAGAAAAAAACCTTATTTTTCCTTAGTCATTTTTTAATCTAAGGTGGTAGAAAAAAATGAGAAGGTATGGAGGCCGATGCTCGTGACGGGCGCCAGGGGTTGCGTTTGGGTTTTGCTGGGTTTTGGGTAGATTTTTGGGTTCTTTCACTCTATTTTATATTTTATCCATTTATTATTATTATTTTATTGTTTTATTATTTTCACACGGATTGCAGAGAAAAAGCGAGCAAAATCGGGACCAGATAGAGCTAAAGATGACACGTACCGAGCTGTTTGTTCAAGCAGAGTTCAGAAATACGGATGATGCTAAAAATGTTGCCTGGCTGTGGAACTGGGTAACACCCAGCTTGCCTTGGTAGACCGCAGCCATCAGATAGAATGGTGTTCGCTGGCCTTTTTTTGTGTTTATGGTAAGCACAGGTGCAATAAAACGGGAACGATGGAATGGTGCTGAATTTTTATGGTGGACTAGAAAAAATCGAGTTCTTCAGGATCATGCAATCTATTTGTTCCTTGTTCTTGGAATAAAGCAGTAAAGCTTCTCAGTGTTACCCTCATCTGGAATTGCTACACTGATGAGTAAATAAGTGAATAAATAAACAAGTTTATTTTCCCAGTAAACTATTTTAAAACCCAAGTAGGGGCGCATCCTTGGTGCTTAAAACAGGCAATATGATCATTTCTACGGTTATGCATAAATTCACTTGCGGTTGATATGTGTATTAATATGATGGTAGTATTGTAATATGTATTCTAGAGCATGAATTGGGCATAACCCACAGAAAATGAACACAAAATTGGGACTAAATAATGATCAATACACTTATACACTATACATCTGTTGTAATATGTACTACTGTGCTGTAATATTTATGTAATATACAATTATATATATAATATAATATAATATAATATAATATAATGCAATGCAATGGGTCATGAAAACTATCATTTTTTTCTCACTGCCTCACTTTCTGCATCTAGAATGAACAATAACGAAGGATCTTCACTGTGACAGAAGTTCCAGTGAAGATCCTCTGTTACTTTCCTTTTAAACGTTTTATTTTTGTTCTTTGATGTGCACACCTTTGCGATGCATCAAGTAAATAAATAAATTTAAAAAATAATTGTGATATGTAATACATATATAATATAATTGCAATATGAGGTCTTATACAGGGTGGGCCATAAGCTATTGTACATCGTTTACTGGCCTATTTCTTCGTAGTAGTTAGATGTTTTCTGCCAGTCTAGGCCACATTCAATAGAGCTGGATTTGATCCACTTTCTGATCACAAATATGCCCTAAAAATTTGCGAATTACCAAAGAAATTTCATCGAAACGTCGAAAACAGAGAAATTTTACCGCAGATTTTCGCTGCCGCTAAATGCACCGGTTCATCCCACAATTTCCGAGCAAAACAGCTACAGAGACCGTTTTTGACAACGCTTATAAGTGCGATAAAAAATGACTCCTTAATCCTGAAGACGATTACTAGATGTAGGTGCAAAACGCGCACAAGATCCATGTTCACAAGAGCACAGAACGAGGCTGTTCCAAAGGTTGCGTGGACGAGAAAACCTACCCTTAGCTTGCGAGAGGTACATTTGGCCTAAATCGGGCCCTGTTGAAGGAAATGCACAGCCATTATGTAGCATTTTTAGTCTATTTTGTAAAGGATATTCAAGCACAGGCTGCTGCCATGCATTCCAGTAGAAAAGGCTCTTGACATCAAATTTGGTGAGGACCATCACTGGTATCATAGGGTAGCTGAAGTTTTCCCTCTTACATTTCTTATAATCCGCTTTCATGAGCAACCCTAGGCACTGTTGGAACGAGCATTCTTCGTGCTTTAAGATGCATATAGGAGAGAAATTTCTTCTAGTAGAGTGGGTGGATTTTGTAGGGAAAAGTGAAGCAATATTCCGAATTCTTTAAAAATATATTTCTAGGACAGCTGCCCCAAAGCATAAGCCTCCTGTTGATCTCAGTCCTACCTGAAGAATAGTTAAACCTTTCTCTATGCTACGAAAAAATAAAAAAAACAAACGATGTACAATAGCTCATGCCCCCCCCATGTATGTATATTAATGTGACTGTAACATTGCAATATGTATTATAGGGCATATTATAGTCATAACCGGCACAAATAATAAGTAAATAAAAAACATGAAAAATAACAAAAAATTAACACCGATAGCCGTATGATAAATTGAACCTAGAGCTTTACTTTACACTTTTGGAATGGATACCGAATGGAGCTTTACTTTGTACCTTTGGAATGGTTTTTCTTTGTTTTACATCTTTTTTTTTGTTGGAAATTATTCATATAGCGTGGAAATACCATGTATAAATGAATAAATAAATAAGTAAATACCCTGAGTTATCGATTATTTAAAGGATTGCTCTCCTCACTGGTTGCCTTGATTCTATTCCTGAACTTAAAGACAAAATTTTCTGTTTATAACGAAGCTTGCAATTAATTTTTATATTTTTGAAGCGATTTCTTCGCAACTGATGTGGAACAGTGTCAACCCAGAGGTTTTTTTTTGGAGGTACTAAATTATCACTCACAGTGAAGTATTCATCGCCCTCTTTGTAGAAGAACACCGTTTTCGCGGAGTACGGTCGTGTAAATGTCCTGTCCTGGTTATCATATGTGCGTATCATTCCATTTCGTGGCAGGACCGGTATATTGGGCGGTGCGAATGACGAGACCATCGTCACCTGAAATTCGATTTTAATTTCTGATGAGAATTTCTCATAAGTGAAATCACTGGGAGGCAAGAAACCTTCTTCAGTTGGGAAAATGAGCTCAGAGAAGGGTTTGTTTGGAGTGAAAGCAACAAATCCGTGGGATTTATAGCCATTGTGCAACTATGGAGAAGCTGAAGGAACGTGACTAAAGTGATGACGTCCTAGCTGCCAGAAGACGTATAAAGAAAACCCACAGGGGATTATTTGGGGTTTCGCAATGTGATCAGCAGGGCAAGGACGGGGCTGAGATTGAAGATACGGGGAATCGTCGCGGTGAAACCCTTCCTAGTAGTGAGGCAGGTAATAATAAACCATGATTAATGGATTTTGTTGTGCAGAAATGCCAAAGAAAGGAGAAGGATTTGAAAGAAAAGCAGCTGCAATTGCATTTAGAGTCTGCAACCGCAGGCATGCGTCATTGCACTGCAGAAGACGAGACCGCGCCGCAGCACCAACGCGGCGCGGCGGACCATCTGGACATTTTGGTAGTTGGGCGTCGCCGCTTTGCACCGTGTTTTCACAGCTAATTAGGCGCCAACTCAAACATTCCGAAAAAAAAAAACTAGGCATGAAGAAATTAGCCGTGGAAACTAGAAAAAAATACCCAGTTAACCTGCCGCGTCGCGTAGGTGGTGCGGCGCGGCTTGCTCTCTCTCGATGTTTCAAGCCTTTGGATAGTTCTCATTTAGCTGATGGCGAGAGTTAAATGCCCTGGTTCTGTTTTTGTACTATTCTCTATCACAACTAGAAATGTCTTGGGGTGCAGGGCGCTGCATCGAGGAAGCTGCTCTACGATTGGTCGAATCGTCTGACCAGCCAATCCCAGGGGTCTGCGCTGTTTTTTCTTCTTCGTCGCTGTCTTTGGATAGAGCTAGGAAGACAACCAGCAACAGGATGCATCTGGTATCGATTGACTTCCCCTTGTAGGATTGCCGGAGCTCTGTAAAATTACGTCACTCCCCCTTATTGTTACAGACCGAAAGCCTATCTTGGTGAATTCGCTGAATTTGATTCAGGCCCCCGGAAAACATTCAAAGCCCTTCGAATTAGAAGGAAACCCTAGAAATCTGCGAGTAGTTCATTTTAAAGTTCGTTGCGGCTTTCGTGTTGGTTTTGTAGTGCTGGACGTGGGAAGCAAGCGACCATGTGAGCATCGCCGTGGGAGTACTGTATTAAAATGCCGGAATCGTGAATTGTATTCCTATAGGAGAAACTCAACTACGAACACATTGTCGCTTGAATCATTGAATGTGTACTTAGTGGTTACAGTAGATTAGGCTGTAATTCTAAAGTGCTCTGATGATTTAAAATGTAAATCGAATTTTTCTTAGAGTACATTGGATGGCGTTGCACCTGTCTTAGGAGAAAAATTATGTGAGAATAAGTCTAAGAATTTCCGAGTTAACTGGGCGGCGAAATGATAAGCGCGTCCGTCTCATGTGGTGGTTAATTGATGCCATTGCAGCGTGGAATACCGCCGGTTTGGTTTGCCGCGCCGCAACAGCTACGCGGTGCGGCAGACCACCGAGACGTTGTTGTAGTTAGGCCGCATTTTCGCCGTTTTCTTTGTGTGTGCCTTCATTTCCAAATGCTTAACTGAAACCATAAGCAAGTCATCAATACTGGCAGCACCCGGTCAATCACTCTTGTACCACCGCGTCACGTGGCTGAAGCGGCGCGGTAGAGTCGGTATTGTGCGGTGCAAGAGTGATTAACCGAACAAGCTGAAATAAGCTGAAATGAGACGCCGAGAGGACAATCCCAGATCTTGAGGTATACCTGTGCTACGTGCGAATATTGTACTCAACGAAGCGCCAGTTGACACGAGCCAGTTGACAGGCGTTACGTATAGCGAGTCTTTTCAGATTCAAAGAAACGGGAGAAGGGGCGTTTCGGGAAATTTTGCAGAGACTCTGGACTCTCAGCGTACTGGGAATAGCCTAAGCCCGCTCACATGAGAACGCCTGTCAGCTGGCGCGTCGTTCACTGAATTGTTCACGAAAAGTATTGCAGTTCACCCTTATGACTGCAAAATCAGTGCATTTAGATGGCATATTAGAGGCAGTACATCCACATGGCATACAGAATCAGTACATCCAAGTGGTATTAATCTAGGATCTGGCATTCAATTGGGCAATTTATACTAGGTGCGTCATTTAACACGCGTGCAATTATATGGTAAAAGGATAGGATCAGCGCATACGTCTGACGCGCGGCTAACGCACGCACCTTGTATAAATTGCCCTTATGATGAAGGGGGGGGGGAGGGGGAGGAGGAGGAGAGGGAGTGCTACTGCTGCTAAACAAGATCGACGATCATTCGCATTATGTCTACACGATCATAAATCTTACTACCACGCGAGACCGGAAGTAGGCGGCCCCGCTGAGCTTTAACCTCATTGGTCCAAATAGAGTTCCTTATTTTATGCGCAATTCAGGTAACTTCTGCAAATCCACGTGTTAGTCAAGGATTATTTCCAAATAAGATATGCTCCACACATCTTCGCGTTCCAGCAGTGTGCTTCGGTCTCCTAGAGGGCAGGGGAGGTTCGTTTCCCGAGTTCTAGAAAATTTGATCTCGATGCAGACGATGCATTGAATTTAACGCCATGCATCTACCAATTATCACGACATCTGCCGCACAATACCTTTAGAAGAGTCCAGATGGGAGGCTAGGATCTGGCTACGTGGTAAAAAAAGGTAGAAAAGAGACTGAACGAAAAATGCTTGGGTTAAGTGAGCGAATAGATGGGTGAATGAATGATGAATGAATGAATGAATGAATGAATGAATGAATGAATGAATGAATGAATGAATGAATGAATAAATGAATGAATGAATGAATGAATGAATAAATGAATGAATGAATGAATGAATGAATGAATGAATGAATGAATGGACGAATGAATGAATGAATGGACGAATGAATGAATGAATGAATTGGATGAATAATTGAGTGGGATGACAAACGCTGTTGTGGTAATGACGTTTTCTTAATTCGAAAAATCCTTGTTGAATTCTAGTACGGATATGAACAGGTGTATCTAAATTGAGGGTAAGAGAATTTCTGAGAATTGATAGAGTTTGGCTTTTTTAATAAGTAGTAATTAAATTTTTACTCACTTGTACGTTCAGTTTTTCAAACGTAACAGTACATCCAGCTAAGTTAACTGACCTACTTGGAATTTTTATTTTTGTTTTGCTACATTTTAGGGTTTGGAAATTATGTCGAAACAACGAAAAACAGCCTCAAGATGATGTGAGACAGTACTGAATTACTGAACAGTACAGTGCCGATCCCTATATCATCCTCTTAATAACAAAAAAATTAATACTGCTTAGTTCAGTACGAAATTTTTTTGGAGTAGATTTTTTTCGAATAACTGAGGAAGGCTCAATCCATTTTGGGACTAGAACTCACTCTCTTGGTCATTCATTCATTCATTCATTCATTCCATCACTCATTCATTCCATTCATTCATTCATTCATTCATTCATTCACTCATTCATTCACTCATTCATTCATTCATTCACTCATTCATTCATTCATTCATTCATTCATTAATTCACTCATTCATTCATTCATTCATTCATTTCGTTCCAAAAACACGATGTATGGATGAAAATTTTCGATGGAATTTATGCATGAAAAGAGTTCGCAAATAGAAGAGTAGAAGGAACAACTCAAAATATTCAGAGTTTCATCACCTGTTAGTTTCAGGAGGCTACAGTAGTACTAGTCCAGAATCCTGGACATCTGAATGTCAACGTAAGAGGCGTCATAGATTAAACGCATAAGAAGCCTTAGTGTGGATAAGCCTAATCCGCTCTGATTATGTGAGGAGGATATAGGATTCTTCCAAAGGACTACATGCATAGTAGAGCATGGGCTTTTGTTCTATGTTCGTGGAAGACCAGGTTTATTAGTGCCATATAATCAACATCTTCTTGTTGATTATATTCCACTTGGTCCTACTCATTTTTTATGCACATTGCTTACATGTGGTTGGATGTTTATATCAATCGAACCAGATGTAAGTTTTAAAACCTAAAATTTAAGTAAGTTTACTTCAAAAATATGTGCACATATTAAACATTACTTAATAAGGGTAAAATGAAGTTGGAGGGGGGGGGGCACTCTGTATAAGTCGATGATATGACCTGTCCTACACGTTCTGACTTGTTTGCATTACAGGTAACTACTGTACATTAAGAGAGCTAACAAGTCAGAGCGTTCTGGACGTGTCAGCTAAGGAGTCTGAAAGTGCAGGACAGGTCATATTATCGACTTATAGCAAGTTGCCCCCTCAACTCCATTTTACCCCTTAATAAACACAATAGTAGGTTTCTTTCACCTTACTGATGAGTGCAGGAGAAAACCTACTTTTATGTTTAGTTTTCGTGTAAGGTTCATGCACGAAACGAAAACTGAACAGATCACAAAAAATTTCAATATAACTTTAGAATTTAGTAGGATTTCTTTCTCGGGCCTGCTAAAAACCTGGTAATTGTCCACTTGTACATATCTGTCGGGAATACAATAACTACGATATGTGATGGAAAAAATCAGAATATCGAATAATTATGCAATACGGGATGGAAATTCTTCCATGAAAATTTCTCTATAAAATATCCAAACTCTTCTGAAAGATCCTAGAAAATTTGAAAGATTCTTATATTACATGAATTTTCATGTAATGTTGTAATATATATGAATATTAATTGCTTTCTCTAATGAAAAGTCAAATGAATCAGATATTGCCAAGGATAAAGTCCTGCTGTAACGTTTGACTAAGTATAGAGAACAGTCTAAGGTTGCTACGACAACTTGGTGGTAAGAGAATGGGCGGAGCGCTACGTGAGAACCACATAACGTGACATTCGAAGTGTAACTGAATGCCCTCAGGAACGAATTCTTAAGTGGAACGTGGGAGGAGATTGGAGGGTGGGAGGATTTCCATGGGATAAAGCAACGGTTCGTGCCTTGGGATGTGTTTTTCTGTGGTGATGTCAGTGATAACCACCGAAAAATGAAAATCAATGTGTATTAGCTAAAGGAGTGCATAGTCGGGTAAATTAGACAGTGCGTCTGTGAATTTGTCTGCAGCTGCGGCCGCGGGCGGTGTCGGCCGGCTGATCAGCTGATTCGATCAATTGGAGGATGCCACGATATGTGTATTATAGGTGATTTTTCTCGAGTTTCCATGCGTTTAGAAATTACCCAGGAAAATGTGAAGATGAAGAAAAAACACGCACCACGAGCACCCCGCAGCCTCTTCCCATCGATCGAATCAGCTGATCTCCCGGCGGCGCTGCATCGCAGCCGCAGTTGCAGGCAATGTCACAGACGCAGTCTAAGCTACCCGACTCCGGAACAACTCGTACAAAATCACAGTAGACTTCAAATTTTTTCCACCACAGTTATCGGGTATGGAGCGTTGTAGTTGCATGGAGTGGTGCGGTCAAGCTCTATGACTGGCCAGTTGATGAATTGGCCAATCACAAAGCTTGACCCTTACCAGATACGATATTGCAGCGAATTTCGCATATATTCTGAGGCTATTGTGATAATAATAATAATAATAATAATAATAATAATAATAATAAGTGCTGTACTCATCAAAATAGCGGACGAGTAGGGAAGCAAAGCTCGGGAAATGCGTCAGAATTACTGAAAAGGAAAAAGGGGCGGGGTCATCAATTTTAAAGAGTTTATGAGGTAAAAACGTGCGGCTAATGAGCAGTTTTTAATGAAGTGCTTTGTTGAAAAGGTATAAGCGAAAGAAATGCTATTGAGAAACGAACAATAATGCAAATTCTACTATAAAAAGGTCTTGAACGTTGACTGTACTTGCTGTTGCGTAAGCTGGAAAGTCGTCTGATTTAAATGTATTCAGGTTTTTTTGTAGCTGCCCAAGGGAGTTGTCTCACATTTCCTTAGCCCCGCCCACCTTAATCATGCAAACCTTTTGCATACGAAGAGATTCTGCTTTGAATAATGCGAAGGGGTGTGAAGAAGTGACTAGTTCACTTAAATGTAGGCGGTCCTGGAAAGGGAGTGTGGATTCATGGACGGGGATCCAGAAACGAGCGTTGTTCATGTGGGATTCGTTTTCGGGGAAAGATAGCCATACCTTGGGAATCTTTCATGCTATTTAATATTGCACCCCAGGTGGGTGCAGCAGCGAGAGTTATCAAAAATTAACGCCGCTATCATAGTGTCCTAATAATTTAATGCATTGCAGATGCATACCAAGCGCGTCGGTGGGAGAATTTTCACCCCCACCCCTCCTCCCTTGATTGCAAGATGTGAGAATTTGCAAAAACGGCGGTAATCATTCAGCTTGTTTTCATAACATTGTGCCAGGTAAATGGTAAATTCGGGCACCTTAGCATGTTTAGCTTGGGTATTCTAGAGCCGCATGCATAGTTGAAACTGCCCCGGGTAATCTCCCTAGTACTCCTAAACTTATCTATCTTTAACACAGGCGTCGACACGTTTACTATGGGTATCTTCAATGAGCTATGGTTATGATTACCCATGGGTAATAATTGAGCATACTTAGTATCACGCACGGTAAGCATGTTGGTAAACGGTAAATTTCGACATGTTAGCACATTGACCGTGGGTATTTTAAGGCTACCTACATCATTGAGATTACCCTGGGTAAACTTGTTAGCACCCCCTAAATTTAGTCGTCGTTAACACTGGCGTCGACACGTTTACTATGAGTATCCTCAATGACTATGGTTATGACTACCCATGGGTAACAGTTGAGCATATTTAGTGTCACGCACGGGTAAGCATGTTGGTAAATGGTAAATTTTGGCATATTAGCACATTTACCATGGGTATTCCAAGGCTGTAAACATCATAGGGGCAGGAGTTTCACCTGCCGGCAGGAGGGTAAAAACGCGAGGAAGGAGATGGTCAGCATGTGCTCTGAGCCGCTTTAAATTCGTTTTTCTTTCATTTGATTCGATTTTACCTCGATTGAATCAAAATAATCAGTCAAAATCAAAAATCAATCAAAATATCCAGTATAAGGCGCTCTATGTGGCCGGTCAATTACATTTTGCTTATTTGTTTATTTTTTATGTAATAGTTATAGCTTATTCCATGTAGTTGTTGATCTCTTGGCCTTTGCGATACGCGGTATACTCAGAAACAAGCCCACCGATTGTACTCATGTGACTAGCGCATGCCCACGCAAAAACCGGAATAGAATTCCGACATAGTACAATGGAGTAAAGTTGTAGTTTGCGGTTTTTATGTATCTTAGGGGTTTTAAAGAGAAAAGTTTTCAAGAGAAGTCCCTGTTTTTGTAGTTTTTTGTGGAATAGGAGGGGAAAATAGCTTTGGAGCTGTTTGCCGCGGTCTCTGAACGCTTAATCCAGGCGCCAACGTTGTTTTTCTATGTGTTGTATGGTGAATACAAAACAATTTGCCGGGTGATATTATTCTGCAGTGAAGGGCCTACTGACTTCACACGGGAAAATTGTGGATGTCTGGAAAAGTGTAGAAGTTTGACTGTGTTGCTGTTGACTAAAGGATGGATCATGGGTTTGCACTGGTAGGATAGCCTTCCGGATCCTGAATATCGGTTAGGATAAAAATTTGAACAAAAATGAAGGCCATAATTAGCCTGATAGTATTTTTTATGCGGAAATAGGTTAGCTCTTATTTACCTTTGTTTTGACGTTCTTGGATGGAGCTATCCAGAGCTACCAGGGTGGAATTCTCAAAATCTGCCCCACTGAAATCTGGTCCAATGCTACAGTACTCAGCATAAAACTCTCTACAGTAGTTCCTGCATTACTTTTTTCTTTTCATCCGGAATATGGTATCTTCATAGACTTTCAGTACATTATTCGCATGGCTCTGCAGGTAAAAACACAGAAAAAAATAGAAAAAAAAACAGAGAAAGAAGTCCCACTCAAAATTCACCGTACTCGCTTTGTTTTGTAACTTCATTTTGTAGGGCTACGGTAGGTATACGGTAGGAAGAATATATGTCTCACAGAACTTGGTGACTCTTCACAGGGTTCCATGTAATTGTCTGAGCACAATCATCAACGTCACATTAAACTTCACTACCGTTCGCTTGTCTTACAGTAAACCTACCGTACGTTCTACAGTAATACCTTCGGGATACAGTAAAGGATGCAAATTTTGTATTCGGCTATAAAATAAGCCTCCTATGCAAAGTGTCCGAGGAGAAGATATTGCGGGAAATTGTAACTACCATTTATGTACCTACCGTATCCATAATTTACCGTTTACCTACCGTGTCCATACAGATATGGTGAATGGTAGTATAAATGGTGTCAATATGGTAATGAATTGGTTTCTGTTTTTGTTTTTTTTTAACCTCATTAAATACCATGGGGTAAGTTTGGGAGGCGTTTAGTGTACCCGTTGTCTGACTGGCTGATCCGCTCCATTTGCGAAATTTGACCCAGTATTAAGGAGTCTAGAGCATTATACCTGGAGTGGGCGGAGCTTACGGGCCCTGTAATTGGCCGATTGGATGAATTGACCAGTCGTAGAGTTTGGCTGCACCCACTTTCGAGGTATAGCGCTCCACACTCAATAAGAAATCGAAGAAAATTGTCCTTTGTGACGTTACATTTGTCTAGGGACGCCAGCTGCAGGACCTGTACTATGGTTTTATATGTACACTACAAAAAAAATGTATACTACCGTAGTAATAGTTCACATCCACTATAGCCACGCAAATAGGGTATAAAAGCGATTTCATTAAGGCACTTCCGTTGGATGTATTTCTAACGTACTTGCAAGAATAAGTGCATCACTTGCACCAACAGCAAAGCGTAGACCTTTTGCACGAAAAATTGTTTACGGTAGCTGCAATCGTACGCAATATACTCACCGACCCATCGCTGGAACCATTGGATGTCAGCGTGCGAGCTGTCGACATCTGAAAGTAGTGCTATATAGAGAGCGATCGATATATTGATCGAAAGCGATGACGGTGAAGACGGAAGCGTCTGATTATACTCATACATGTTGTTCCTGCAGTGGATATGATGTCTGGCGATGTCTGTTTGGAGAGGTGACAGGTCTCCGATTCAGAGAAACTTGCTGACTAGATTACCAGTAACTAAGTAAGTAAGTTGTTAGCATGATTTGATTATATAATTATGAAGCATGGGTGTTATTTGCTACTTGTAGTCCATAATTACTTCCCCTGGGTCATAAAACTGCTCTCGGAATGCTATTAGGTTCCAGGAACGTTATTACTCACACGTTGCCTAAGAAAACCGCTCAAAAGCTATGGCAAAGGTGTAGAAATATTGTGCGAAAACTGGTCCCCGGCTAAGTCTGTTCCTCCTCGGTTGAGTGATAACAAGTGAAAACATTTCAATAACAGAAGAGTGGAACAAAAAACTAATAAAAATAAAATTGTCCGTTTTGTTCCTATCCTTAGACGGACTATAGGCAAAGAGTAATAACATTGTTACCTACTTCCATCTTTACCTCGTTATCGCTTTCGATCGATATATTGATCGAAAGCGATAACGAGGTAAAGATGGAAGCGTATGATTATACTCATACATGTCGTTCCTGCTGTGGATATGCCCGGAACGGATGTCATAGGCAGCAGTATACATACACTGCTTGTCAATCATATCTTTTAAAGATAAGATCAGTTTATTCGTTTGTTTTTTTTTCTAGTAAATTTGAGTAATATAAGTAATCTAGAACCATGTCGGTTTTTTGGTAGTATCCGGGTGGTTCATGCGACATCCAGGGACCAAATTTTTTTCGGTACCTGTCCTATTGTGCTTGCAGTAACTTTGGCAATGATGCCGAACCTTAACAATCCTCACATATTATTTTATTTTTCATTTGTGTGTGTCCATAATTCTTATTTTTTTTTGTTTATATTCACTACGCAATATGTATTTAGTTCTAACCCCTGACGTACGCATATTGTTTGAGCCATACGAGAACTGTTCCCCAACTATTGGTCATCTCTCTTATTAGCAGGTATTGCTGACCTTGTGTGGCTAAGTTTTCTATATTCAGCAGATTATCTCCATCTGTATTTACTGAGACATATGTAATCTTTTTCAAACGCGACGATAGTTGAGCATCCGTCAAAACTCCTGCTTTTCTCTCCACTCTCTGCAATCTTTGTGCACTTTCTCGCGATCTCTCTCATCCCAACTTCTCTCCAAAAATCTTTCCCAGTGGAATAGACTATAGGTTCATGGCTGGGACCAATTCACGCACAAGTACAAATCTTCTAGACCGAGCCGATTGCATTATTGTCGGAGATGAAGTCGATCTATGATCTCTTTATATCAGCAGCTAATCGGGCTTAGCTCCTTTTGTCCGCAGACATGACATTTATCATGAAGGCCAAAGGTTCTGGAGGTAGACGCTGAAAGTGCAGAAATCGATGAGGATGACGCGGTAATTTAACGGCCTAAGCAATAAACTTTCCATTACAAGTAGCGATAAGAGTGTCACTAACCTGATCCATTTGTGAACTTTTGTATTTTTCAGTGATTCGGATCATTTTGCGAAATATTAGGTAGTATAAAAAGTCTTCGCGGTTTTTCGCCACGAGCCGGTTCTAATACTTTATCTCGAGCAACGCTCACCCGATTGTTTCGAAAAAACATATGTTTAAAATGTAACATTCCAGCTCACATTTTGGCCAAGATAGTTAAGATAGTTCTCTAATTCGTTGCTCGTGTAAAAAGTTATATTAACCCATTGACGACCGCGTGGCTCATTGGTGAGTCACGCTTTTGTTATCAACTTCTGAACCTCATTTTTGAACTATTTCGCAGTATTTCTATATTAAATAAGCACAAAACTCTGGAACAATGTCTCATATATTTGTGGATCAAGAAAGACTTCAGTGGTTTGCTGGATTCCGTCCAGGAAATTCGGATGTTAAACATGCACCTCGTCCAGGCTGGCCAGTAATTGAAAAAGTCGATTAATAGTGGTCAATATATGCTCGATTGAAAGGATTTTCGATTAAAAAAGGTCAAATATGTACGAAAAAACCGCCTTTTGCTTTTTATAAGACCTAATAGCTTTTTGAATCTTCTCAAGAAATATTATTATCCAAGCCAGGGGAATCAACACAAAGGAATCCAAAACAGTACTTTCTTGTATGGGAACGAGACCTGATGGGGTTCTTGTCTTAAAAACTCACATCCTGGTGAGGCAATGAAAAACGCCGGTGTGAAATAAATTCAAATGTTTTCTTCTGTCATTTATAGCATTATCTAATCGTATCACGCTGTTCATTCACTCAATTTATTTCACAAAAAAACGTCCATTTCTTTTGTGGATTAGGGGGAAAA
Source organism: Ancylostoma caninum (assembly GCA_037903475.1). Lineage (NCBI taxonomy): Eukaryota > Metazoa > Nematoda > Chromadorea > Rhabditida > Ancylostomatidae > Ancylostoma > Ancylostoma caninum. The sequence goes on from JBAJFG010000580.1 coordinate 217,513, forward strand.
TTCGTTGTCTATCACTACTATCGCTTTTGTATCCTTTTGTACTGATATTTTGCCGCTATTATAGTGACACCAAGTGTTATTTCACCACGAAAGACAGGGACTGGAAAGGTGGTAAACATGATGTGTACAATGACTGGGGTAGAGAATGGATAAGTGCGTTAGACAACCGTGTGGGTGAGAGAGAGAGAGAGATACGTGGGAACTTTGGGGGGGGGGGGGGGGGGAATACGAAATATTGAGAGTGTAATCAAAAATAACAGGACTGGAAGAAAACTGGAAAAATATGCTAAGAGGAAGAGTGAACGGAGTGGGAGGGCACATACAGATCTAGTAGCTTATTACCTAATACTCAAAATTTTTGAAGCAAGTTGCATACATAAAATTTGCCGAGTACAACTTGCGAACAAGCTTTCAAGTAGCAAAAGCTTGCAGACTATAAAGCTTGACGACATAGATAGGTGTTAACAAGCTTCTCATCCTGCAACTACTGTTCTGCTAAGAAATGGCCTAAACAACTATTGCACCAGTTTTTCACATTGCTTGTCCAAAGAAGTCACTTTCTCAAAAGCTGAGGTTCTGAGCAGCGAGGAATTTTTATATTTATTTTTTAATACTCAATATTATGCGTACTGACCACTTTAATGATTTTGTTTGTTTTTTTTTTCTGCTTATTTATGACCCTTCGGTCCTTTGCTATTGAAAATCGTGGTAAAGCGTAGAATCACACAAAAAAAGAGTTCAGCATGTGGAAATTAACCATTGTAGCTAAGGATACAAGAGTTATAGTCCGCTTCAAAAGCGACGATAGTTCAGTATTCGTGTCAGTGACATGCACTTCTCGTCTGCCTCTCCGAATACGGCACTATTTCTCGCGTTTTCTCATTCTCTAATTTCTGCGCAACTACGTTTTCCCGTGAAACACACTATACATATTTGGCTCATCGATCAGAACCGAACTGAGCTACATATACTTTAGCTTCCGGATTCACTTCTTGAATTTTTTTCTAAGAAGGCTAGTAGTTAGCTTTATTTGCCAAAATTCCAGGAAAACACATAAAGATGTTTTCGATTTTAGTGCAAACAGTGGCTTTTCTTCTCCATGTCCTTCCTGTGACTTCCTGAGAAGATCAAATGAACAGAGCAAAAGTGATTTTTTAAGATTTTTTTTAAAATCTATTTCACTGGTCAAGATGTGGCTATGGCGGGCAGCGAAACAAGAAAAAAAAATGAAGAATTGAAATCAAATCTGTATGAATTCCATAAAAGGTCCGTATTCATAAGAGAGCTTTCTGGATAATTAAGCTAAATGCATACATACGTACCTTCATGCTTAGGACCGAATAAAATCGAATAATTCCAGCATTTTAATTAACGATTAAAGAAATAATTCAATCATCCAAAAGTTCAGAATTTCAAACATTCATTCAGGAGGCACTTAAGCTCTTCTATATAGCATACGTTGAGGAAAATTTGTGCCAAGATGACTATAAGTAGTTGTAATTGATGGATTCACTGAGAAATATTATAGAAGGCCAGGATGTGCTTATGTATGTAAGTGAAGAGCCTTCTGATACGTCTTCAGGAGAGAAGAAGGTAAAAACATGCCATGCAGACAGATGGAAACCTTAGAAAACTTATTATCCAGTAAGTTATCATCCATTTGTCGCCCGCTACTTCTCAGAAACACTGCAATGGCGAGAAATTACTCCAGAAAGAAAAATGCAAGAAAAAGCATGGAATTAATTACTGGAACTGATTGTGCTGTAGGTGTGCGAGCCAGCCATGAGTTTTTCCTTGTCTCGTCAGCGGTAATCAGGTGGTAACTCGGGCAACGCCCGACTTGCCACAATTGCCCGCTGCCTGCTTCTATGTGTAGAAGTGATAAGAGAACTTTAGAGCAGCTCAGAGAGCTGGATATTTGGGCAGGTACAGGGGTGCAGTGCAGGAAAAACGAGCTTTTGGGGAAGTTTTCCAATATTTCTGGGAAAAATCCAGAGGTTTTGGTGAGAAATTGTCGCCCAAGTGGAGGGGAAGGATTATTTGAAGCTTTACTCAGTGCTAAGGATCCCGGGGGACATTTTTTCCCTGTAGGAATTCTACCCTAGACTGGAAAGCAAATTTGAGAGAAATATTTTAATTTTCCAAGGGCAAATTTACCCATTTTTCCTATTTTACCCGTCGTATGACATAACTTCAAATTTTTTCACAGAAATTTTGAACTTTATGGTACTATTTCTGTGTTTGTTTGTATGAGGAACACCTAGGCGCCTTAGATAAACAAATATGTAAATAAAAATTGGTCAAACTTTTAATCGATACGCATTAAATACACGGAAAGGAAAAACACCTCTCTGACTGTCATGATATCGAACTAGGACAAAATCTCAAGCTAGAGCGCAGAGAAAAAGAGTGCCACATCGGACAACTCACACAAATTTCAAGAAAACAGCAACAAGCCACTTACTAGTAATCGCTCTGACTACGAAATGAGAAGATTTGTGTAATGGCTTCTGTTTTTCCGCTACACAAGAAGCCGCTAAGCCGCTATATTACGGTATTTCAGAAATAACGGCTGTAACCAGGGGATAATTAACGGTATTGACGCAGCTGGCCGAGGTGAAAATGTACAATTTGACTTGTATTCAAAAAGGACAACTGCCACAAATCAACTGACGTCTTCAAAACATCAGACGGGTGGAGATGCACAGATTTTTGAGGAAGATTTCACATCTTCCGTGAGGAATTGTGGGAGGAAATGCATGGATTGCCTGGAATGCATGGATTGTCTGGAGCTGTGTTCTGATTCGGATGCGTCAGAATGGTGTGAAGCTGTGTGACAGATGTAGGTTTCTCTTTTCGTGAGGTAGTGAACGATCCTCATCCAGGAACGTTGTTGTCAGCAGCCATATAATACTCGTGGTCTCCTGTCAACAGTCGGGGAGAATTCCCACTAATCTCGGTTGATTCAGCACATATCCCTCAAGGAGCACAGTAGGCGAAGGGCCCAGTTTCTGGTACATGGTAAAATTTCACTTCAAAGAATTGTTCTCCTAGGGAATGTTTATCCAAAACGTTGCTAAGGTAACAATTCTTTCGAGATTGAGCGAAATTCTCGAAATTTTTTCAGGGCTAGGCGGGTTTCACAAGGCAGAGGTATTATTTATGCAGAATTTTCCACAGAACACACCTTAGAGACAGATTCTGGCCGTTTTGATCATGTCAGAATTTAGAGTTCGGAGCACCATTGAGACTAACCCAGGTGAACGTGCAGTTACCCCAACGTCCCTGAATTTACTCTTTACCTGACAGCCATCAATGTGTTTACCCGTGAATGTCGATGTCTACACCCAGCTGAAGTATGCAATTTCTCTCTCTTCCAATAATGCATCCAAACCGAGCTTCGCGGGTGAGCAGGGTTCCGTTGTGTCAGCGAGATTACCCATGGTAAGCGCATTAGTGTACCCAAGGTCCGGACTCATCATTAAGATTACCCAGGGTAAAAACGTTGGTACTCCTATTAATGCTAAGTAAATGTGTATGGTGTTCACACGTTCACCCTGGGTAATTCCAATGATGAATACGGCCCCAGAATTACATCCTTCACCAGGCACCAATCAACGTTTTTACCCATACATGACGTAGTCTATACCCAGCTGCTACCTGTGTGTATGATGTTACCTGTCCTTTCAGTGATGTATCCAAGCCCAAAACTATTGTAGAGATCTCGTAAACTCAGGGCGATAGTGAAAAGTTAGTGGGAATTCCTGTAATGCAAAGCATAAGGCGAAACACAGTGAGTTTCGCACACCCATTGGTGCACCGCAGAATTTCTTTCAAATCTTCATATTGCCGAGGCATCGGCATCTATCATTGCCGAGGCCTTCCGTCATTCGTGATCTTGGTCTTCTCGTTACCCCTAGACTTGGTTCGGCTGATTATATTGAGACCATACAGCGGAAGGCCATGCGAAAGGTGTACCTATTATTTCGTAACGTGAAGTATGCTAACAAAGATGTATACATCAAACTATACAGGGCTTATATTGTACCTCAACTGGAGTATGCTAGTCAGGTTTGGAGTCCTTATTTGAGGAAAGATATTAGGGCCATTGAAAAAGTACAGGTGGTTTTCACGCGCATCCTATTTTACAGACTTTTTCCGAACCCCAGCTATCCTGAAAATCTCCCTTCGTATAGCTCGAGATTACAGCGTTTGAACTTGAAGAGCCTATTTTATCGAAGAGTTTTCGCGGACATCGTGCTGGCATTTCGAATTCTGAGAATGGAAACGAAATTGAAGCCAAGTGATTTCTGGATATGGAAACCCTGTTCGGGACGTACGGGGAAGTTCAATTTTCACCATCCCCATATCCGATATAGCAGCTTACTTTTTGAAAACTCATTTTTCGTGAGAACTGCTAAATGGCTGCAAAAATTACCGGAACAGTTATTATCGTCACAAGACAGTTACTCGTTCAAGCGAAAACTCCAGTCTTATGACTTGCTAGAGTTATTAGGAATAGAAGATCTAGGACTTTAACGAAATACTTTCGCAGATTTGCAGTTTCTGTTTGTCCAGATGTTTCAGATGTGCCGTATCTGTGACTATTCAGCTCGATCCTACTTCTTGAGGATTTACTGACGAGGCGCGGGTTCAGAGCCAGATAAATGTTGGGAATACACTTACCTTTCCTTGCGTATGTCTCTCCTATTTTTTGTTATTTACTTTTTTTTTCTTGAATGTTTCACTTATTTCTGCGCTACCTTGCGAGTCCTTGAACCTACTCAGTCTTTACCTAATTATATAGCCGCTTTTTTGCTGGCTCTCTTGGGTAGTTTCGGAACTTGAACCCTAGTTGCTGGTAATTTCAGTATGAGTGTATGTTCCATGGAAGATTTTGTTATAATTCTTTTAAGGGGTCTGGATCAGCTAGCCTCTGGCACCGGGCTCGCTGATGGTTTCATCAATCGGTGATATGGGTGATATTACAGAATCTTTCATGGGATATACGCAACCAACCGGAAATCATTTCGCTCAGGAAAACTTGGTAGCGTTCCTCCAGACCTAATGTTAATGATTCTGAGCCGTTTAACATTATACAATCCCAGAAATTGAGTGAGGTCTCGCTCAGTAGCGTGGAACGAGTCCTTGAGTCTCTCTTTTCTTTAATTTTGATTTCTTGAATGTTCGTTGTTCCTCTTTTCCTTTTCGACTGAGTTTTTCTTCTCTGAAGTTAGCCTGATTTGTAGAGCACGCCTCATTTTTGGCGTATCAAATAAATAAATAAATAAATAAATAAATATTCTGGAAACTCGTTCTGGATTAGGAGAAATGTCCGGTCCAGTGAATGCATTTATAATAAAAAAGACTAGAAAAAAGAAGACACAGATGTTTTCTAAACCACTGATGGCCTCAGATCAAACAAGCAGTGGTGGCTTAACAGAAACCAGAAAAGAAAGTTGCTGGTCATCAGAAAATCTTCATTTTTCTTTTTTTTTAAATATTATTCGTAGTTTATTTCTTCCTGGATTAGGTGTCCATCTTTTCTTTCAATTTTTTATGCTGCACTAACCGTCACAGAAATTCAAATTTTGAGTATTGTTCCTGTTACTAACACATCTTTCTTTGTTCGGTGCACCTTTGAATGCATATAATAAATAAATAAATGTTCAGTGTTCAAATTGCTATTGACCATATTTTCACTTTTAGATCGCTGGCCATCAGGTGGCACCATACACAGGAGAACATAAATAAGTAAATGATTGAATAAAAAACATTGAACTTATTGATGAATCTGTCACGAGGAGCTACAGTATAAAGAGATTCGACTTATTCGAATATTCGAAGAGGATTATCACAGAAGGAGGCACCTGAATGTTTGCATGGGGATTTCTTACAACAGGGCGGAGCAACGTGTGTGTTCTGATGGTTATTTATAAAAAAAAGAATAAAAACAACAATTTGTGATAATTAGGAATGAGTTTTGTGATGTACATTGACAGATTCTCATTGTAAACTCTTAAATCCACGGATTTGCCTAGGATTTTTATAGAAATGGGATCTTATAATAAAAACATACATAGCTCACAAATGCCGTATTAATTGAAACGCCGAATATTCGAATAATTCGGAAATCTTCGACTTTAACCTGCAGACCTTCTCCAAGGGGGGCACCGCCTAGTAGTGCACTAAATAGACAACATAAATGGTTACCGTAATCTCTTTCTACTATAAAAGCTTTCCACTATCGCTTCATCTACGACTGTCTTTTCGACCAGCCGCTATCTATTATGACCCCATTAGCGTCAGTGGCGCGTTCGTTTATGTTAGCGAGGATTACGAAGGTCTGCTGGTGGTGGGGTGTTTGCTGGATTACGGTAGGCATGGCTCGGCTCGCCAGACACAGCGCATCTCACGCGATCCTGCACGTCCATTGGCCCAGTTGAGTGCGGCGTTTGAGGGTTGTCGATCACTGGGAAAAAAGTCCGAATTACCAGAGTTATACTCTGGAAAAATCCTGGCTGAAAGGGCTGACGTCTTGCAAATAGGTTCTTTGGACAGGTTAAGTGCTTATGGACAGCCGTCCGGCACAAATCTGCGCCGGAACCGATCAATAAATCGATATTATGTATTATTCGATGTGTCGCCTATCACTCGATATGACAATGCTTTCACGCTGACGTAAACGCGTATAGGATTTCGCTAAAAGTATCCATTACCATGTTGAGCTGATCGATAAGGTGGGATGGTACTGTATCATTGTATTCTGCACGTCAAAAAATGGATAAAAAAGAAAAAGGAAGTGAATTGAAGGGGAAAAAAAGAAAAATGAGACATGTAAAAAATTCCACATAGAACTATAATAGCTATGAAAAGGTTTTTCATTCTACAGGTACAATTTCTGGAACATGATGGACGTCATCGATATTGATCAATGCTCGGAAATGGATTTATTTATCCGTTTTTCCAGGATATTGTGTAAGTCGCAGAAAGTCCAGACCATTAACCCCAATCATCACAGGTTGGCTTGATTATCGTTTCATGAACCCTAGCCCAAGAGCCGAAAGCATCATTGAGGTTACTCGGGGTAAACATTTTAACACACCAGAAACTTACTCGTCGTTGATATGGTGCATTCAACACATTTACCCTGGGCAACCTCAATTTACCCTAGGTACACACAGGCTCAGAATTTATTGACTCTTTTTGTATGGATGCCATCTGTTCTGTCTCCCTGTCACTCTCCCTCCTTCTGTTTGTATCATTCATCCCGTTATTCAATCATTCATTCATTCATTCATTCATTCATTCATTCATTCATTCATTCATTCATTCATTCATTCATCGCATTCATTCATCGCATTCATTCATTCATTCATTCATTCATTCATTCATTCATTCATTCATTCATTCATCGCATTCATTCATTCATTCATTCATTCCATCATTCATTCATTCATTCCATCATTCATTCATTCAATCATTCATTCATTCATTCATTCATTCATTCATTCATTCATTCATTCATTCATTCATTCATTCATCGCATTCATTCATCGCATTCATTCATTCATTCATTCATTCATTCATTCATTCATTCATTCATTCATTCATCGCATTCATTCATTCATTCATTCATTCCATCATTCATTCATTCATTCCATCATTCATTCATTCATTCATTCATTCATTCATTCATTCATTCATTCATTCATTCATTCATTCGTTCATCTCAGGTGAATCAACCAGATGTTGAGGAAATCTCACTTTCTACTCTTTAAGAGCCAGTCTTTCTTATCAACGCTTTCTCTGGAATTTGTGGACAATTTCCCCATAGCTTTTTCCAACTCAATGTTAGACTCCTAATTTTCCCATTGTATTTTCTGGAGTTGCAAGTCACGGTTTTCCAGAGCTGTCCTGGTCTCAAATCCAGACAACAACCTCGGCTCCGGAAATGAACTGTTGACCGCGCGACATGTCACTCATCGCGGTGGTGAATCGCGATCGTCGACGCGATCCGATTGCAAGTGTTGTATCGACGACGCCATCGGCAGAGCGATGGCGTAACACCGGCAACACCAGCCACTGAATGCCGGCGATTGGATTACATGATGAGGTGTGCTTGGTGCGATGAAGTCAAGTACTTGATGACATCATCGGCAACAGAAACGGTCAGAATGCTACTGTAGCTAGGTAATTCGTGTGACTTTTTTTCGCAGAAGGTAAATTCCTCCAGAAAAATCATTGAAAATCCTCAAGAGGTAAATTTTCCCAGAAAAATCATTGAAAATAGTTCGAGCAGAAATTTCTATCTGTTTGGTACCAAGAGGAGCTTATGTCAGCCTCTGTGTTCACGAATACGGTAACATCCTAAGGATTATTTAAGGGAACAAATTACAGTGAAAAAAAAAACTACCAAGTTAAGTAATACCCTAAGTTAGGAAGCTTTGCATGGGCTATGATTTCCTTTTCCTCATTCATCCTGTTGTTTTTCCCTTAGTTTACCCAATTCACCGCCAAGGTTTGGCCCTGTCCTGGGACCCATCTATATCATCACCCATACTTGTCGTTATCTATACCCGGCTAGTACCCATGAGTCATCATTTCCATGGTTATGAGATTACCCATCTTTCTAGTGGTCTAGAACTTCCCGACATAGCTAATAAAACCAATCAAAAAGCCAACTGTGCCTGGATACATAGTTGAGATTACCCTGGGTAAATGTGATGACTCGCGTTAACGATGGATGGATCTGTAGGGACGTTGAGATGTTTACCCTGGGTAATCCCAATGATATAGGGAGAGAGTGGATGCGATCATCTGCGACAAACATTCCATGTGATGTAAATGCAGAAATGCATGTGAGTTTCTCACACTTTCGCAAGTGAGTATTGATTTTCTGATTTTTAGTAACTATGTTTTCTTTTTTTTCGTTTTTTTTTCAAATTTTCTTGCTATACTCCTCACAACCCCAACCACACACATACTCATTCTTAGCTATGATTAGGTGCACCACAAGCAACTCAATGTGATAATAGGTAAATTCAGCCCCCGTCCCCCTCAAAAACCGTCGTGTGATGACAGAATGTGTCAGATTAGATAGTTCTTTTACCACAGAAGGGGAAAGGGATCCCCGAACGAGATCTTGGCCAAAAATCCGAACGCGTCTTGATAAGGCTGTAGCACTGTTGGTGTAACTCGTTTTTAATTCCTTTCCCCGCCATCTCATACCAGAAAAAATGGGCTTGAAACATTCTCTGGTGATCTGGATGAACATCTCATCAATCCCAAAGGTTTAGCAATTTTTAAAAGCTGTCGAGATTCTATCACGCAAGGGGGGGGGGGAATTACGAATGAAGAGGAGGAGTTCAGGTATATACATCGAAGGTTTGAAGGGCAACTGGCGTGGTGGCCGATCTGGGAGAGTGACGCTTCCAGAAATTATATATTATCCATTAAAACGAGATCAGAAGTCAGGAAGGAGATAAATAGGGTTTTGTACTTATGCGAGCCAAGACCGAAAATTGTACCGTAAAGGCCAATGAATCACAGAGATTACCCAGGGTAAACGTGTCAACGCCACGAAAATTTACCCATCGTTCACGCGGGCGAAAACATGTTTACCCTGGGTAATTTCAGTGGTGCATCCACACGCGGTAAAGTGTTGCCCAGCTTAATTGCTTGTATTGCTACGTTCCTTCAGATCTAACTAGAAAGAAAAGTGAAGAAACGCTCAAAGTTCGTGTACTTACCCAGGGTAAAACTGTTTCTGGCACAGAATTCGTACCAATAGCGTTTCCTATCTGCGAAAAAATCGAATTTTGGGATCTACTTTCTATTCCGGTATAAATTTACTCATTCTATGTATAGTCACCTCACAAACTGTTATGGAAAGGTTCAGTTACCCAGTCAAAGACCTCGTCTAGAGGTACAGTTACCCAATGAGATCCAGGATTCACCCAGTCATGATCTGCTGGTGACAGCGACCCAACAACAGTCATCCCGTCCCGTCACGCAATCCCCTCAGCCACTAAATATAAACGAAAAGTTCGCCGGACCGCCGGCACTCTGCGTCTCCGTCGATCCGCATTGTCTCTCACCCGCTGCACCACCGCTCTCTCCACCAGATTACGGTAGGCAGCGATCAGCCCCCACCACTTGTGGCATAAGCACCAGCACCAGCTCATCCCTAATGGACTCACAACTGCTCGCACTGAAAAGGTAGGGTTTTCCGGGGCATTTTCACGGGTTTTCCAGAAATTTTCACCGAGTAAGCTGGTGGAGGCTGACGCGCTGCAGTCGACGACAGTTTACATATGTCGATTCGAACACAAATTAAATAGTTTACATGCGTTTGTTTATTAAACTTCGTGTATAATAGAGGCGAGTTGTGTATGGTGTGCGGTTTGTTTAGTGAGTGGGTCTTCTTTGGCCATCGTTGCTCTTCTCCGATTTTTTCCCGATTCTGATTACGGTATCTGCTGCGGTTGCGTCTACGGCAGAGATCTGGCTCGTAGGGTTTTAGGTATTATTGGATTTCCCATGGGTCTCCTGTGAAGATTTGTGGCCCTAAGGCAAATGGAACCGTACATCTTAAAAATTTGATACGTTTGACATGGTTTTCTACTATATTTTTGCTATCAAAATTGCTTTGCTTTTTCTCTTTTTCACCTCTTCTTGAGGAGTGCTCTAACGTCCATTACGTGTACTTCCTTGTCCATGACATCCTCCACTCCATAAAAGGAATTCCTTATTTACTATTGTATTTCGGGCTATCGCTATGCTCACTAAGTCCTCAGAAAGGAAAAATTGAAAATTTCATGATAATCTAGTTTGAGTAAAGAAATCCTGATCTTTCCCCCTCAAAAATACTTGTAAGTCCTGTTGGGTTTACTTGAACTCTTATCAGAGGTGGTAGTAGATAATTACGCCGAAATTGCCCATCTGAATTTAAGGTGTAAGTCCCAATTAAGTACTTAGTGCTACTTAGTGCTACACTGAACTCTTGGAAATGTGTTGTCCATGGTCCAATTTTTGCGGATATTTTTATGTCCATCAGGCTTTTGGAGCTCAGTGCCATCGTCATACTTTGACAATCAAAATTACTACAATATTATAGGAGTTACTACAATCAAATATTACAATATAAGACTACATATTACAATGGAGTGCCTTTTCTATAGTGGCAAGCTTCCCTCTCTCCTTTCCTCTGTCATTTTCCTGACATGTATGAGTTGATTTCGGTGACCTTCTGTCAATTTTTTCGGTATTCATCGAGAAAAGAGAAGGGATCTCATGGATTTCTTCATCCATCTCAAAGTTTCACCTGTACGTACATGGAAAAAATAGTGGAAATTTATTTATTCATTCATTTATTGGATCCATAGCAGCAAAGCACAACGCTACCTTCTAAACTCTAGTAAGCGTTTCTTCCACGAATTCTTGGAAATTTTTGAGAGAAGTGGGACCAACCGGCTTGATTTATGGATACAGATGGAAGATAGGAGGAATTCGTGTTTCCAATTTTGGTTCTTGATGACCTGTCACATCTTCGAAGCTGAAAGCCGATCCGTCAACTTTTCAATTTCTTTTCACTGACAGGATGATATGGAACTATATTTGCTTTCTTTATCTCTTCAAAATTTTCTCAGGATTATTCCGGATTTCCCCAAAATTTTTACGTGTGGTCTTCGTCCAACACTTCCACTCCTATCTAAAGAAAATTTCGCTGTATATAGAGCCTGGAAGAAAAAATTACATAAGGAAACAGAGCAAAATTTATCATACTATTATCATATCTCATTGTGAATTACAACGATATGTAAATAAGTAAACAAACAGGTGAATAAATAAACAAAAAATAGTGAAGGAGAATCTTTCATAGATTATCCTGATTGCGATGCGGACAAGTTACCATTTTACCTTTTACATTTCTACCTCTTCATCCTCTTGTAAAATCATATGCTACAGAGTAATTTTAAAATCAGTAAGAGAAAACTTCAAGAAATTTCTATAGGTTTGGTCAGACTGCTCTCCGAAAACTGACATAAGCGCCTTTCTACCGCAAAATCACGGCAAGATCCTACTTTCCAATGCTTCATCATTGCTGTTTTCAGTGCTTCGTTCCCGTCCTTGGCTTGTTCCCTTGAACCATTGGCTGTCAAAAATGAAGAAACCGAAGAGGAAGAGGTAATAGCTGTTTTTTTCGCGTGGGTATGGCTCAGCGGGAGCGCAGAGCTTTCAGATCACGTCTTCGAACAAGAAAAGTCGGAAGAATCGAACAAAGCGACAGGAGAAACCACCTTATAGCTACATAGCTCTGATTGCTATGGCTATTCAGGTAATTTTGGAGTTTTATACATAACTAGTTAAGTAATTACGACAATTCAAAGCTGCAATTTATTTTAGAAGCGACCTGACAAAAGAGCGACCCTGGCTGAGATCTATACTTTCCTTCAGGAGCACTTTGATTTCTTCCGAGGAGAATATGTCGGGTGGAGGAACTCCATTCGGCATAATCTCTCTTTAAACGACTGCTTCGTGAAGTTACCAAAGGAGGCTGGTGAAAGGTTAGTATCGATTGTATTTTTCAGGATTTCAGCCTTCTAAATTAGGAAAGAAGCAAGATAATTGCTGTTTGTCTATGGTAACATCATTCTAGAGGACGCAAAGGCCATAAATGGACAATTTCGGATAACTGTGAATTTCTGCTGGAAGAAGGAGCGTTCCGACGGCGTCCTCGTGGTTATAAAGCCAGAAAGCGGCCGATGTATGGACAATTCACGCAGGTGATTTCGCAGAATTACTACCTGACCAGTGCATTTTTGCTATCCAAGACTGATTTCTGCTCACGAAGTTTCTCGTCTACGTGCTAGTTGTCCAGGATTCTCGGTCACATATGGTCATGCACTTGTGCGACAGCGCCAGACGCCTTTAGTGACTAGTGCAAGCCAACAGATGCGCGACTTACGAGGGCCTTTGTATTGCTCAGCTCTCGCGAGAAATTTGAGGGGTTTTCCAGAAGAACGACTGTGTCCTGGAAATTTCTGGCCAACATGGCCAATGTTTCTTTCGTTCACCCGGTGAATATTGGTATATTGGTCAGTTTCAATGTAAGGAAAAACCAGCAAGTAGTGAAGCTAAAGCATTCTCAGAGGGAGAACCCCAGAAGGTAGCGTTGGGTAAATCGAAGATAACTCCGGCTTTCTATACGAGTAACTCCTTCGGAATTTCTCCGATGTGATATTGAGCCTAATGCGCAATTCCTTCAAGTGTCTATGCTCTTGTAAAGAACCTCTCATGTAAACAATCGAACATGGATTATTCATAGCTCAAGTTACAGTCGTGGAGCAAGAAGTGCGAGTTTCTGCTGCCC